>PVLC010024238.1:0-24907 GCA_004027655.1 Graphiurus murinus
GCTGCAGTTACTTTTGTTTTTATTTTCATGTGTGTTTAACAGCCACTTGATTACTGTGATTTCTTTTCATTATGTTTTCATTTAAAAACTCATTTTAGCTTTTAAAACAATTTTCTTTGACTTTTATTACTAATTATATAGTTAAAAATAGTTTTCATTATTTAGTATTGATAAGATAATGACAGTAGTCAGTGATGTTTAATGCACTTTTCTAACTTGTCCCTCATTATTTTTGCAATGTGTTCTGACACCTGATAAATGCAAAACAACTTCAAAAGCACTTAGCCATGTAAATAACTATGCTGAGAGCATTATTAAAAATTTTGAAATCCAGAACTGCTTTTAGTCACGAGTATAAAATGCAATAATTATCAATCCCTATCATCAGTATTCAGATGCTTGCAAATGACAACCTAACAAAAATTTGATTCTGGAAAGCATTGTGCATACAAAAGCAAGTCCTGTGTGCATGCCTACATTGGAAGTAATCAAGAACCAAGAAGAATTTTTTTTTTTTTCACAGAGCATACACTCTATATATTTTTCTAAGGTTCCTTAGATAACATGCTACTCTTTCCAAATATTTACATTCATTTTCCTTACAAACTGTACCTAATTTGTCAAAGTATTGACTGTCAAATATGTCATTATTTTTAATGTTATCTTCAGCAAAATTTATGGGTATGCATCATTAGATTCTCTGCATCTGTTGGAAGGTGAGATGGGGGGAGATAATGGAATAAGCCCACAAACAAAGAGTAATTCATGACACTATAGCTGCAAGGGATACAGTTTTGAGTTTAATTTTTATAAATGCTTGACAAGCAGCATGGAGAGATGTTCTTAAGCAAAGATATGCATACTTCTCATATTTTTGAGTTGTATTTTGTATATGATATTATGCCAGGCCATTCCTCTAAATACTCAAAAAATAGTTTTTTAATTTTTTTTGTTGTTTTGAGAAGAAAATATTGTAGCTAAGGCTTATCACAGTGATGTATATCTGGGGAAAAGTTATTGGATGTTACTAGTGTTAAGAGCCATGAAATTAAATTTCCATTGATAGTTAATAAACAGAAATAGAATCCATAATTTTGAAAATAATAATCACTATAAATAAAAAAAACTCTTTGAAGTTTCCAACCCTTTGCACATATATGTTACAGCATTTTATATTAATTTGCTTTCTGTGACTATAGACTTTGTAATATAAATTTGATTTGGAAATATCCCCCTTTTCTACAGGATACCTTGAATATGCCACCTATTTTCTATACCTGCCTGATTCCTGATAACAATAATATTCACAAAATCAGTTTTAAAAAATCTAATTGAAATATTTACATTAAGAATTAATATAATGTCTAGTAAACGGAAGTACTTAATACGTGGGTATTACTTGTTATATTAATTTCTAAAAGTGGTTAATAATTTCATACACCATTTAAATTTTCATCAAATCAGAACAGAGTATACTTACCACATACACTATTTATAGAGTATACTTACCATACACCTACTCATATGAGATTTAAAAGCAAAACAATATTTATTTTTCAATTATTTACTTATTTTATGGCAGCTTTCCTATATTATGAAACCTGTTATTATTTTAGAATTCAAGACATGTATTTTAGCTCTAAAGATTTTGTTTGTATATTGTGAAATGATGAAATTGGATTTTCTTCAAGAAAATATTTTTTTGACCTTACACATTTTTTTTTAAATAGCTGAGTATCTAATAACATAAATGTATTTAGGATGTTTCCCAGGGTAATTTGTGGATGTTTCTGAAGGAATACAAAGACAGGAGAAATATCAACTCAGTGGAATTGTTTCAAATTACAATGTTATAGTATTAATAATATTTATATTTATGAGTGAAGTGTTACTAAAGTTCTCATCTTAAGCAGAATCATACTGTAAATATTCTTTTTACTTAGTTTATTTTTATACTGTTTTATGGATTCATTTGCATGCTTGATATTGGCAATATTTGTTCAATTTTGGTGGCTTTCTAATGTATTAAAAGGCCATATCATGAATACCCTGCTGTCAATGTGAATTTTTGTTGTCTCCAATTAAAGAGACCAATGTACTGCTATGACATTTTTTGTTAATGTTCTGGCAGATACTGTTACCACCCACTGATATTGTTTGGTCCACGAGTACATTCACTGAAAACAGTGAAACATCACATCTATAGATTTTCATTTCAAACTGTGTATTTTTACTTCTTTTTTCAGTATTTTTTCCTGGTACCACATGGACTTTTTCAATGTAAGTAGAGCATCTGGTATGCCAAAAAAACACCCAAGGAGACAACTAAAATACTTATTGGGATGAATGTTTGTAGATAAGCAGATTGTGTTACGTCTTTCCAATGTAATGGGCAATTATTCTGGTGTATAGTATACATTTAACCAAAAATGTTACAGCAATTTTGTATAATATTTTAATTTCTACTATTAAAAATGTAGGTTATCTGAAGAAAAAATTTTGACCACACTGTCATTGGAGATCAAGTAGATGAATTTCACTAAAATCTACATAAAATATTCATCAAATTAAAAAAAATGATTGAAGAGAAGTAGAATTTGACCTCTTAGCACAAAGCAGAAATTGCCAGTAGGATTTGTATACTCCCCAGGCCTTTGATCAAACCAGTCACAGTTTTTTTGTTGCTATTGTTGTTGGCTTTTAAATGAGTTTTAAAGTTTAACCGGTTCATCAACCTGACTTGATTAGGGTCCAGAGGAAACAAAAATCCTGCTGGAAACTTGTGCTCTCAGGTCACAGGAAGTCTGGATTCCTCAAACAGAACAATAGACTACAATAACTCAATCCAGTGACACAGCACAGACCATGTACAAATAAAAGCCCTGGGAGCTGGCACCTGAGCTATCTCTCAGAATCCCCATGCTTGCCTGCATTCTGTTTCTCCTGCTGCATGCCCCATATGCTTTGACTTTAAATAAAAATCATATTCTCTGTGAAACTCTCTAATATAGAACTTAAAAAAAAAAACATTTTAAAGCTATATTACCTGGTGTCATAATGGCATGTTCCTATCATCACAGAAAGTTCTTTTAGACATGTTTGACATATTATTTGTATTTAAGGTTACTTGTAGACTAGTAACAACAAAAGATGTTTTCAGTCTTGACAAAATAGAAATAGCAATAAAGTTAGTGCTGAAGAGAAATGTAAATTTAACATTTTACTTTTCTTTCATGAGAAACAAAACAATATAAATGAATAATGAAAAGGATAAGTTTTGAGAATAAAATATGCTTACATAAAGATACAACTTAGTAAGGAAATAATGTGCAATTTTATTTCATATTTGGCAAGAAAATATATTGCCCAAATTCTACCTCAAGAAATCACCTGGTACATATTTTACATAAATTATGACAACTTCAGAAACTTAAGTCAGAAACAATACTATTGTTTACTTCTTAAGGGGAAACAGAGGTATAAGGGCGGGGGGAGTCTAATTGTTTAGCTAGAAACTGGGAAGGGGATAAGATGTTGCCCAGGGAGTATGTTATTTACCACAGTTTCATTGTATATGCAATCAGGATAATTAAACCTCTTGGTCAGAGATTAGACATTTTATTTATTTACAAAGCAATTTAGTAGTGCTGATACTCATGCCCCAATTCCCCATTGGAGCGACACCATGAATGACAGATGTACCTGTATGTGTAATCAGATTTGCACCACAGGAGAGGGACACAAAAATTATGACACTTGGTGATTATATAGGGCAGTTGACATAAGTGTCTCTCCTCTGAAGGCTTGGGAAAGACAGAAAGAAAGAGAAAGAGAGGTACCTTAGAATGTAAACATATACTCTGGGTTGCAGAGGAGAATATCTATATTTCAGGACTTCAGAGTGGAAGCAGATAACTCTGGGGAGGAGTTTAAAATTCTCCAGAGTCAGTCACTATCTCTTAACATCTAAGACATTTTTACCATTCAATCATCCATTAAATCACATTTTAAATACTCTTTTCTCAGAAATCTCAGATTATGTATAAATGTGTTATTTTCCCCAAATAATATATAGAGTACAAGAGAGGTTTAAGATATATACTGTATGCAAAGCAAGAATGTATGAAATTACTATCATAACAAATGTGTAGCTGAGTTTACTTTGTTCTGGCACATTCTGCATTACTTGACATAATTTAATAAGTTATATGTGAAATGCAGTGTCGATGGCATTAATAATTTAAGTATGCTAATTCAAAGCATATATATATTAATAAACATAAACAATAGCCACAGAAGTTCTCATTATTTTTTTTTTGGTACTAGGGATTAAGAACAAGATAATTCTACCTCTGAGCTATAACATTTCATTTCTAATTTTGAAACGGAATCTTGCTAAGTTGCTGAGGGTTTTACCAAATTGCCGAGGCTGTCCTTGAACCTATAATCCTCCTGTCTCAGTCTCCTAAGTACCAAGATTATAGGGGTGAACCAACTATCACAGCATTATAGGGGTGAACCAGGCTATCACAGCAGTTTTTAAAAAAAAAAATTTAGGATTATAATTTTTTTAGGGTGGGAATCAAATATATCTTTACTATTATTTCTATTAAGAATTAAATGCTCATGGTGACAATAAAAATAGACCAATGTCTAGTCAGTTTTATTACAGAATTTAATTTTTATACCAACATCATTTTCTTGCCTGTATTCAGGTATAAATTGTTGGGGTTTTCTTTTGCCTCAGGAAGCCAGCCTAACTTAGCTAACCCTCATGTAAAATCCATGAAAAAGCTCAGCAAGTGAGCAGACACACCCAACTGGATCAGGTCTGTGAGAACAATTGATTGAAAAATTTAATCTACTATGTTTAAAAGCATGTAATGCAGCATAAGCTAATAGATAATAACTATTTTGGGGTGTATTTGTGGTACTGGGGACTTAATCCAAGGGAGTTATACTACTGAGATATTCCCCAGCCATTTTACTTATTTATTTATTTATTTACTTATTTATTGAAATAGTGTCTTGAGGCATTACCTTGACCAGTTAAGGCTTAGAGCAAGGCTCAGCCTGCTAAATAAGGGATGTGTGACATTTCTCGCTTTACATTATTTTATTCTGGAAATTTGGGCTTTGCTTCCACATTAAAAGATTTTTTAAGAGGCTCAGGATGCTGTCATCAGGGGAACAAAGGCCTAGGCCTGGCTCAGAGGTATCCATTAACTCTACAAATACCAGCAGCTGAGTCAAGAGAACTTAGGTTTCTTATCATAAGACAGAAGGAAGCTCTAAGACAAGAAAGCTTGCCAAACTTTCCGCTTACCTAAAAACTTATGAACTACTTTTTAGCTGACTGAGCAAGTAGGAAAGATTTATCTAATGAATAGTTCCTCTTTGCTTTTAACCTTTACCCCTTGCTCCTCCTTTGCTGCTCCTACTCTCTACTAAAAGAATAATTCATTTACACTTTTGTATTTTTTCCACTGCTTCCCTAATCTTAGCAAACACTATAGGAAATAGCCTTTCCAGTTAAAGATGTACCCACTTAACTCCAGGAAAAACAAGGCTGTAAAAATTCCTTTTTTTTTTGTATACCTTGTTGTAATGAGCATAAATATCACTCATGAGATGAATTAAAACAGATGTGTCTTAACATACATGGTGTGTAAGCGTACTCTCACTCCCGCTCGACCTCGTCTCGATCCCCACCTAACGAGGGATCCCCAAGCTCTACCACTTCTTTGAGGGCTGGCCCCTGGCAGTGTCTCCCTAATTTGCTGAGCAGGCTTCAAACTTGCAGTCCTCCTCTTTCAGCTTCCCAAGTATTGGTATTATGGCAAACCCACAACTGGCTCTGATAATAAATATTTAGCAAGGAAGTAATGGGTTTTTTTTTTTTTAGGCATATTGTTGTGTTTCAACTTCTCTGTTGGTGTTATTTCATCCACAGGTAGATTGATGCTTATCTAAAATTCTAAAGAACAGTTTATTGCTGCACCATAGAACCATGATTTCATAGGTGAAGACTGGATAAGAGTTAGGGAAGAAAACTAACAGGTACAATATTATTAGTGGAATAGTGGGAGAAAAAGAACCTATGTGTAGAAAGACAAGCAATAGCTGCAGGAAAGAAATATACTTATAGCCAGTTGATTTTTGACAAAGGTGCCAAAAACATACATTGGAGAAAAAATAGGCTTTTCAACAAATGGTGTTGGGAAAACTGGTTATCCATTTGTAGAAAAATGGAATTAAATCCCTACCTCTCACCTTGCACAAGAACCAACTCAAAATGGATCAAAGACCTGGAAATTAGATCGGAGATGTTAAAATAACTAGAAGAGTGCACAGGTCCAATACTACAACATACAGGCACAGGAATAAACTTTCTCAATAAAACCCCCAATATTCAGGAGGTTAAAACAATAATTAATAAATGGTATGACATTAAATTTAAAATTTCACTGATAGAGGACTAATATCTAGAATATGCAAAGTACTTAAAATACTTAACTTTAAAAATAACCCTAAGAACCCAATCAAGAAATGGGCCATTGGACAAGATAGACATCACAAAAGAAGAAATACAAGTGGCCAATACATACATTGAAAAATGTTTGACATCATTAGCAATCAGGAAGATGCAAATTAAAATTTCACTGAGATTCCATCTAACCCCAATCAGAATAGCAATCATCAAGAGGTCGAACAACAATAAATGCTGGTGAGGATGTGGGGAAATAGGAACTCTTTCTATACTTGGTAGGATTGCAAATTAGTGCAGTTTTTATGGAGATCCGGTGCAGATTTATCAGTAAACTGGGAATGGATCTACCACATGATCCAGCTATACCATTCCTGGGTATCTTTCCAAAGGAATTGGAATAAGAGTATTATACTGATACATGCATATCTAAGTTTATAACAGCACAGTAGGCAAATTATGGAACTAACCCAGGTGTCCATAAACATGAATGGATTGCAAAGTTATGGGATATATACACAATGGAATCCTACTCAGCAGTAAAGAACAAAATTATGTCATTTGCAGGAAAATGAGTGAACCTGAAAAAAATTGTGTTAAGTGAGATTAGCCAGTCATAGAAAGTGAGGGCTCATATGTTTTCTGTCACAAATAGAAGCCAGGGAGTAATTTGGTACAAGAAGCACTTAAGATAATAGAAATGAAACTGTAGTTGACCAATGGAGGTGGTCTTTAGGATGGTGAGGGAGGAAGGAAAAATTAATGATACCTCCACTGATATTATGAATATATGTGAGGATACCAATGCCAACCGCATTATCTTATATGGGGAAGAGGAGAAATGGGGAGGGAGCTGGGGAAAAACTTGTAAAGGGCTGTGTTTATGCATGTCACTATCAGTGTGAATGTTATGATGTGAAACCATAATGCAGCAATAAAAGTATAAAAAATCTTTCCTTATCAAATGGACATTTTTTAAAAGGTCTCATTTACAATTTATCTGATGAGTTCATGTAGAGGTTATTAGTTCCTAGTTTAGAAATGTATATTTAAAGTTGAAAACTTACCAGTTTTTCCCATATACAGCTCTCTTAAAAGATTTTATTACTTGTGAAAATATGTTTATGATATATAGTAAGCAATAACTACAGTGACTTAATGAGTGATTGCACAAATAAATGAACATATGTATATAAATAAGTTAATAAGTCTAGTCTATATGAGAAACTCATTGCATTTAAGAAAAACTAGCACATTTTACAAAACTTATTAAAAATTATTTATTATGTTTTAATTTTACTTGAGTAGCATTAGTTATTCTAACTAGAACTAAAAAAAATATGAGATAAAATTAGTGTAAAATTTGGAAGCAAAAAAATTCTTCTTATGACCAACATGTATAATAGGCAAATTTTATAAAACATACAGATACATATTAATATTATAGTTTATCTCTTGTATGATTCCAACATGACTTCATTTTAATTTATCTTTGAAATTCTCTTAGATAACATCTAAAATAGTAATCATAGTACCTGAATCATTTTACATATTTCCAACAACTTACATTGCATTTCCTTGAAGTATTAAAAATAAAATTGAATAAATATGTATTGATTGCAATATCAAAATAATTAAATTTTATTTACAGTTTAGAGAAACAGATTAGACAGGAAAAAGTGAATGCTATTATGTGGTACTTTCTTAGTTCAATTTTATCAGAGGTAGTCCTGGATATTTAATTAGACAGTGATGGAGAGGGCTTGATTTTTATTGTATGGGGTATTCTCATGTATTATTACGTTGACTGAGTCTCAACACATGGCCAACTTCCTAAACAAAGTAAGTGTGGCAGTGATTTTAGTGGGAGAATCGTCAGAATCCAGTTTTATTATTAATAGTAGAAATAAAAACCAAAAATATGGGAAACAATTTATTATCTAACATATGTCAAACATTGGTAATAAAAGTGTGATATATGTTATTTAATATTTTCTTTAAATATCTATGAAGGAATGTTTTGTATTTCAATTTTATATATAACAAAGACTTTATGATTACAGTAATTTAATCTTCTTATTACAGAATGATGAGAAATAATAACAAAAACTGTAATCCCAAGTCTCACTATATTTTACTTTCTTCTCCTACAAGAGATTAAAATAATAATTAGAACAATTTAAAAGATCATATGAGGGCTATTGGAAGTGAAATGAAGGTCAAGTTGAATGAACTTCATAATGCCCTAAGGAACTGTTTCCTCATTTAAAGAATCTGATCATCTTAATTCTTTGATTTTATTGGTTTACATATTAATTTTTAAAATCAAAGAAACATGCAGTTGAAAAAGAAAGTGGGAATATGACAATAGATCCAATTGTAGCTAAATTAATTCAAATGTAACATATTTTTTTAAGGAATTAATGAAGTACAGAATCAGGAGAGACCTGAATAAACAAACAGGTTAAGAGCTGGTTGAGGTATAATTCACAAAACGCACAATTTACACATTTAAACAGCAAACTCACTTTTCCGGTCCATCAATTATGTTGTGCAATCATCACAGAATACATTTTAGGACATTTTCATCAATCTCAAGAGGAAGTTTACACATTAGCAATCATTCCCTATCTTCATTTCTCCAAACTCTAGCCATAGGCAACCACAATCTACTTTCTGTCTCCATATATTTGCATATTCTGGTCATTTTATATAAATGAAATGATACTATATGTGGTAACTGACTTCTTTCTTTTAGCACAATAATTTAGCATCCTTGCAAGTTATAGCATATATAGCTACTCTGTTCCTGTCTGTTTTAGAATAATATTCAATTGCATGCATATAGCACTTGTGTATTTTTTCATCACTTAATGAGTGTTTGGATTATTTCTATATATTGACAATAAGGAATAATATTTTTATGAGCATTGATGTAAAATTTACTTTGGATATAAACTCTTAACAATTTTGGTATATAGCTATGAGTTGAATTGATGGATTATATTGTAACTCTACATTTAGCTTTGAACAGATGACCAACTTCTTTGTACAAAGATGAAAACTTTCTCCCTCCCAGCAGCAGTATATGAAGTTCAAACTTCTCCATTTCCTCTCCAATACTTGCTTTTATCTTTTTTTTTAATTAGTCATCTCACTGGGATGAAGCGTCATCTTATTTTGACATTTATTTTCATTTGCCTGATGTCAAATCATATTGAAATAATTAATCACATGGTTACTGGCTATTTGTATATCTTCTTTGAAAAAATGACTATTCAGATTCTTTTTAACTTCTTTTGAATTTAAAATTTTAACTGCAAGAAATGGTTATTCTGAATACTAGTCCTGTATTAGATGTAAAATTTCTAAAAAATCCATTTATGATTTTTCTTTATTTTCTTTAAAGTATCTTTTGAGTACTCTTTAAAAAAATTAAGACAAAACCCTCTCTATGTAGTTTTTCTTTTGTTGTGTACTCTTTTGATGCCATATCTGAAAAACTATTGCCTTCTTCAAAGCCATGAATCCCTTTTCTTCTAGGAGTTTTACAGTTTTAGCTCTTACAATTAGGATTTTAATTGTTTTGTTAATTTTTGTCTATGTTTAGATATATAAATTCTAGTCCATACACATGCAAATGAACAACTATAGTGCTATTTGTTGAAAATACTATTTTTAACCCTTCAATTTTTGTTATTGTTGTTTTGTGGTACTGGGAATGTTTTATAGTACTGAGGCCACACCCTCAACCTTATTTAATTTTATTTATTTATTTTTTGAAAGAGTCTCATTATGTTGCCGATGGTCTCACTAAATTGTTGAGGCTGGCCATGAACCTGTGATTCTTCTGGCTCAGCCTCCCAATTACTGGGATTAGAAGCATGTGCCACCACACTTGCTAATCTTTCAAGTTTATCTGTATTCTTGTTGAAATCAATTGACCATGATTATGAGGTATATTTCCTACAAGTTCAATTTCATTGATCTGTAAGTTTATCCTCATGAGAGCACTGTATTCTCTTGAGTATTTTAGCTTCCTAGAAAGTTTGTAAAAAGGAGTATGGGTTCTTCATTTTATTCTACCCCAAAATTCTTATGAATCTTCTAAGTATTTTAATTTTCATCTTTCTAGGTATTTTGATTTTAGGATCAGCTAATTATTTTCAGAACAGAAACCAGTTGGGATTTTTTATGAATTGTGTTGAATATGTAAAAGTGTCATCTTTTGGAAGTATGACAGTGTTATGTCTTCCGATCCATTTATATGAAATGATATTTTCATGGATTTATATGTTTTAATTTCAACAATTTAAATTTTCTAATTATGTTTATTTTTTAACAAATTAATTGTTAATTATCATATACTTTGCTATTATCCTGCTTATACTATTAGGAAGACTTTTGCTTCAGAACTGTACAATTTTGCTATTAAGAAGCAGGATGAGCGTGTCTTCATGGATCATGCCTATAGTCCCAGTTCTTGGGAGACCAAGACAGGAGGACTGCAGGTTTGAGGCCAACTTCAACAACTTAGTGGGACCCTGTTTCAAAAACGAAACAAAACAAAAAGGATGGGGTGGGGATGTTGTATAGCTCAGAGGTAGAATGCCCCTAAATTCAATCCGAATTAAATACAAAAACAAAAACAAAATTATAAACAAACAAAACTGTTTGCTTTGTTTTGAATTGTCTTGCATGAGGAAAACAAATCTGCCATATTCTTTAAAGACTAATCTGATTTCATGTTGAAAATAGAATAAACAGCAGAATCTGCTATTGCATTGTTTCTCTACTTTCCAAATATGAATATACCAAGGAGATATACCTGGGAACATAACTACAAATAAATTGATGCAATGTGAGTATACAATAGTATGTATTCACTTGCATACAAATATTCAGAATAAACACAATGAGTAGCATAATATGGAGAAGAATGGACAAGATAAAGTTGGGGGGAAAAAAAACCTTGCATCTTTAGAAGAATGAAATAAATGTTGTATATTAATTTATCATGTTTGACAGATGATAATGATTTTGAGTAAGCCTCATATTTAATGAAGATTTAGTATTCTTTCAATGTCCACCTACTTACTGTTTAGATGGGCTAAAATATTGTGCTTTATCATGCAATCCAATAAACTAAGGTAATTTTTGGACTTGTGTTTATACTAAAAACTCTAGTAAAGCTTGTGGGGAACTTTACAGAAAGTATTGTCAGCACAATAAATATTAATATATTTGTGTCAAACCAAATTTTCAAAGATATTATGCAGCAAATTCACCAAGATAAAGGAGTCCAAACAAATTGACGGTGGAATTGGAGCATTATAGTTTCTTTTCTTTAAAAGAATTCACATTGACTAAATTTTCCTAAATTCAAGGCAAATATATATGCTTCAAGGCATATACATACATACATACTTATACATGTACGTAATTATGTGTGTATAATTATATATATTTAATTATATAGATATTATAGATATATCTCTCTATAAATAATATAATATTATATATATATGTAATATATATATATATCTTTCTCAACCCAGTTTTTTTATATTGTGCTTCTGCCTATTTTTTTTTTCTTTTTTGCGGTACTCAGGGGCATTCTACCTCTGAGCTACACCCCCAGCCCTATTTTTTATTCTTTATTTTGAAACAGGGTCTCACTAAGTTGCGGAGTGCCTCACTAGGTAGCTGAGGCTGGCCACAAACCTGGATCCTCTGGTCTCAGCCTCCCAAATGCTGGGATTACAAGCATGCACCCCTACGCCCGGCTGCTTCTGCCTATTGCATGAGGCTATGGAACATGTAGAACATGGTGGGCATTGACATAAACACTGAAGCCACACCTGTTTGAATACCGAGCTCAATAATTCCTTACTGTGCAACCTCACTCAGAACACTTAACTTGCCTCTGCCTAACTTCCTTTAATTTTAAAATTTGGAAAAAAGTTTTGAGAATTTATTAGAGAAAAAAAGTCTCATTAAATCTCAACTGTGAGAGAAGAACTGCGAATTTAATAGAAACTATAACGTCAACATTATTTTTATAAAAATGAAAGCCTGTGCTAACTCAAATCATATTTAGAAAGTAAAACCAAATTCTTCTGTTAGTTTTTATGTACCTATACTCTCTAAAACAAAATCTTAGAGACCTAAGTAAGAGTAACTCCACAAAGAGTCATGTGTCCTAAATTAGGGCTGACTCAGCCATTAAGGTGAACAAGATGATGTCATTTGCAGAAAAATGGATGGAACTCATGAATATTACGTGAATTGATATCAGCCAGTCTCAGAAAGTAAAGGATCATCTGTTTTCTGTTATATTTGGAAGCTACAGAGAAAATAGGAAAGAAAAGGGATTTCAGACAAATGAGAAAGATGAGTAGAATGGAGGAAGGAGATTGGGAGGAGATGGAAAGGGGGAAATGGAGGATTAAAGAAAGAAACAGTTCAAGTAATATTATATGCATGTATTAATCACTAAGTATCTTACTAATATTTATTACTGGGATGGCGAAGAGGGAGCAGGGTGTGATGCAGAGTGTAATACACCAAGTGATATGTGCATGTTGTGTATGAATGTATCTTTTTGAATCTTACTGAAGTGTAATTAAAAGGCATCAATAAATAAATAATTAAACAAGTTTGTAAATCTAAAATAAGTAAAAAAAAATTAAGCCGAGTGAGGTGGTGCATGCTTGTAATCCCAGTACTTTGGAGGCTGAGATAGGAGGATCATAGGTTCAAGGACAGCCTCAGCAAGTAGTGAGACTCTCATCAACCTAGAGAGACCCTGTTTCAAAATAAGAAATAAAATCAGGCTGGGGGTAGAATGCCTTTGGCTTCAATCCCCAGGACTACACGCAAAATAATTAATTAATAAAGACCACTAGCTCCAGAAAGTAACTTGTTTCACATTTCTCAACAATGTGGGTCAAAATAATTCTCTAATTTAATCTCCTGGGTTCTTCTTCCGGAACATACTCTCATTTCAAGATGCCCTATAGTTCTCTGAGTTTATTCTTTCTTACTAGGGACCACAAATGTGTTGCTACCAATCTTGAGCTACTATCTGTCTCTTCAAAGATTTCTTTACTTGTAATGTAAGTCAATATTCTCCACATTAATGGCTGTTTTGAGAGAATCCATACTTAAGTTATTCATAAGTGAACACTTTTTGAGAGTTTGCTTTATTGTTCTCTACTCTTTATTATGCATTCTTTTCCACTTATCATTTCTCAAAGCATTCTCTAAACTAACTCCTTGACAAAAATGGACTGTCCATTCAGAAGTATGTATCACAGTGAATTTAACCAACAACATAACATGCAAGGGTGCTTTCATCATCTTAAATGTGCTACAGACTACTTTGATTCTTATAACATCCAGATTACACAATGATCAAAAACCAACTGAAACATATCTTCAGATTTCAGTTGTTTCCTTTAGGTACTGTCTGGATTGCACTTTGGGTTCTGGTGTGACTATTTTGGGGGTACTAAAATAAAATGAAATATTTTAAAAATCCTACTGTTTCTATTTGTCATCTGATCTACCAATAAAGTGTCTTAGCTATTTCAAATTAATTAATTATTTAATTAATTTTTGTCCTGAGGATTGAACCCAGAGCTGTTGTACCTCCAAACTATATCCACAGCCCAAATTTATTTCTTATTTGGAAACAGGGTCTCACTAGGTTGCTAAGGTTGGCTTTGAATCTGTGATCCTCTTGTCTCAGCTTCTCAAGTATTAGGATTACAAGAATGTCCCACCATGCCTGGCTATTTCAAATTTATTACTACCATTTCTGTGTATTTCATCAATGCTTACAATTTCTTCTGTTCTCAATTGTGCTGTTTTTAGGTCTTTTTATGTGTATACAAAGTTAAGTTCTTTATATGCATTAACATTTGTTTAGTTCTCATATCTACCATGAATTTAGCATTATTACAGTTCTGGAAAATTATTTATTTGCCAAATATCTGTACCAAATATTCAAACTATGCTGATTCAAACATTCTTTTTTTGTAATTGTTATATTTTCTGGATATGAAACAAATCTCAGCTTAACAACTATTCTATACCTAACACTTGCATATTAAGATTTTAAAATAGAAGATTCTCTGAAATAATGGGACTAGCAAGAATTAATCTTTTTTCATGTATGCAGGTGATTTTTACTACACTGGCATACTGCATATGCCTATTTATAATACAGGAAAAATAGCAATTATGAAGAAGCATTGCAAAACTATATTTTAAATTTTTTTAATTACTAAATTCAGTGTAAAAAACTTTGGAAATTTAAAGATTTGTGGCTTGAATGTAGTAAATGCTATAAAATTATTATCTTATAAAAAGTATCTTGTAGTTTCAGCTATTAATTTCCCTTAAATATACAATAAATAGAAGTAAAAATATAGAATTAGAACTGGAAATGAAGTTAGTTGTTAGAATAAAGACAGAGAAACAAAAAAATTCAAAATGAAGGCAGACATAATTATATAACAAAAGAAACATATAATATTCTTAAGGTAGCTTAACTATGAAATATGAAACAATTAATATATGTTAATGGTAATTGAATTTGTCAAAGGCAAAGAACATTTGTACCACAAGGTCAAGGTCAAGAATTTATCGAATCAAGACAAATTTACAAGAGGACATTTATCTAATTAATCTGAGTTTTAGAATTATTTCTAAATACTATGTGTGTGTGTGTGTGTGTGTGTGTGTGTGTGTGTGTGTGTGTTTTATCTGAGAAGCTTATTCCTATGAATCTCAATTATTCCAGATTTTCAGCTAACAAGGAAGAGAGAATGATTACAGGAAAATTTCTGAAGAGTTGAGAATTCCCCAGTGAAAACAAACTACAGTAATTAAAATCAGCTCTCACCAACAGACGTTACATTTTCAAAGAAACATGTGCAGCAATAGGCTTTTTAGCTCACAGCCAAACTTGAAACTTTTAAATACCACTGTCCCTCCTACCCCCACGATAGAGAAAATTTTCAGAAATATGTAAATATTATAAGACTAGATACTTTTAGAGTCAAAAGTATCTAATTATTTTAGAATCAAAATAATTGTTATTCTTTTTAACTCTAGATTTGCTTATACCGTCATTTAAAATGCTTTTAGTTATCTGAAAGAAAATCCATAGTCAACATAATATAGAAAATCCCCAAACAATACAGTCTCTCTCTCAGAAGTCAGCTATTAGAAAGCCTCAAAGGATTTACTAAATTGGAGTAAAGGGAGGAAGGGACAAGCATGAGAAGTTTGTCAAATTTCCACATGGGAGAAAGGATCAATGTTTGCACAAATTACCAAGCTGTTCACAGGGAAAAAAAACAATACCTCAACAAGTACTCACATGCTAAGATATGAAAATAGTTGCATTTTATTCTCTGACCAATTTCTTCTGATATTAAAGAAATGAAATAGAGAATTAATCTTAATCGATCTCTTCATCCAAACTGTCAAAATTGGTCTCTATATTTACAAAGCCATAGAGCTTTTATAAGCACATTGTGGAAACAGAAAGTAGATCCATTTTCAGAAAACCTCCAACTACTGGCTAATCAAGCCAAAGAAAATAATAATATTAACAATTATAAAAAATGACTCTTAACAACAATCGTAAACATCACTACTGTATATTATTATACCTTCATTGGTTCATTGAAATTGTACATCATAGTGAGATTCAAAGTGATGCAAACATACATGCACAATATCTTGCTATGCTTTTCTCTGTATATCATCTCTTTCCTTCTCCTCCTCCGCATCTTACATGTTAGTCAGATTCATAGTGATAACTTCATATATGGACATAACATTATTTGAACTGTTCCTTTTCTCAAGCCTCATTTTTTCCTTCCTCACTTCCCTCTCCCAATCCACTTACACTGTCCTACTGGTCTCTCTCCTCATTTGTGTAAAATCTCTTTTCTTTTTCATTTTCTCTCTAGCTTCCAAATATGAAAGAAAATATATGACCTTTGATTTTATGAGACTGGCTGACCTGACTTAGTATAATCTTCCTTAGTTCTATCTGTTTTCCTGCAAATAATTTTGTTCTTTTTTATGGCTCACTAAAATTCCATTTTGTGTATATATTACATTTTCTTTATTCATTCATCTGTTGACAGACACCTAAATTGGTTTCATAATTTGATTATTGTAAATTGTGCTGCTATAAACATGGGTATGTATGTGTTATAATATTACAACTTTATTTCTTTTTTAAAGATCAAAGGGTGGTATTTGAAAGAAAAAATAACACAATTTCATATATATATATATATATATATATATATATATATATATATATATATATTCTGGTAAAAAATAACATAAACCAGAATCTTCCCATGGTCTTCATAACACTTTGGGACAGAAAAGATATACTTTTTTAATGCTCCATTTTACAAACTATTCCATTTATTTATTTAGAAAAGTGCTCTATTAGTACATATGCAACTGTAAACCAAATTAAATGTGATATAACCTTTCTTTTCAGTAGTTCATTGAAAATATAAAATAAGTGTATCTAATGACCCACAAATAATTTGAGATAAGTTTGCAAGAGTCAGTTGTAATCATGATAGAAAATTAAAAAATTTACAATAGTACAGTGGATCCAAAAGGAAATGTATTTAAAGATAATATCTCTTTTTGCAGCCAATTTACTCATTGTATTGCAAAACTAAAAAAAGCATAACAGTAGAAACAGATATGATTGATGTGATGAAAATTACTTTTTGACCCACTACACTTTCATGTGTTCAAAACAGCAATTCAAATTTAAACTGGCTCCAGCCTGTTACTAGAATAGTAATCCAAATTGTATTATATAAATCTACTTTCACATAGGTCAAGTAGCCATGATATGATTAAGTAAAATCAATTTTTAGAACTAAACTTTGGACTTGAAAAATAAAAATGATTTTATTATAAATTACTTTCAGAATGCAAGTATTTTAGGGAAAGTATACAAAATACCAATTCATTTTATTCCTAATGTAATACTTATTACCACACTGCAATATTTTAAATTGAATCAAATGATAAATAAATTACGATCAACATATTTCAGGGACTTTTTGTAATCACAATTGCACAGTAAATAATCTTTAAATATGTAACCACAATTATTCACTTCAGAAAGAAGAAAGTTCAAAGACTTTATATTGTACTAAAACAAAAATGAATTTTGGCATATAATGTAAAAATTAAAAGTCAACACCAAAAGGAATATTCTGTCAGTAATGCTTTTACCATGGGATTTATTATTATTTTTTAAATCCTTGTGTTTGTATTGTTTAACATGGCGCTATTTAAAAGATATTTTGAGAAGAATAAACTATTTAACTCCAATAGTTCAATGTGAACATTTCTTCCAGAAGTAGAAATTTTTTGGTTTCCTTAAGTATATTATGACATCAAAAATTCTATTTATAAAATTGAGCAAGGATGGCAACCAAAACTGTGGGCCAATTTACACATAAGTTTTCAATATCCAGGTGAGGAAGCACTTTAATGAATAAGGAAGTTTTGAGAGCTGTAACAAAAAATAGGATCAGATAATTGAAAATTTTAGAATCCTTCAATGTGTGCTGACATGAGGCTTTTCCAACTACAGCATAAAATTCGATCAGTCTATCAGTGAAGGTATGGAAATTCAAGATAGATTCCTCAGACTCCTTTCTCAGAACAGTTTACCTTTATGAAACACACTATATGTGTAAGAATCTTCATTTCAAGTCGAATCAGGCAAAAATTTACAATTATGTCTTTCATTTCTTTGATCATTAAAAACAAAAAAGCCACTTATGAAACCAATTAAACCAAGTATAGATCATAAAACAATAGATTCTTAAGAAATAAGGACATGCTAGTCCTGTCTCCAAAGACGTTCTGACTTTTAATGTCTTTAAACTAAGATGCTAAACCAAGTATTTGCTCTCAGACTTCTACTATGGAATTTATTTATTTGAATGAATTCCTATCTTTTTTAAGTTTATCAAATATCCTAATCTGTCAAAAATGTCAAAAGCTTTTAAAATATTTAGTATTTAAATATTTAATAAGATAACTGCACTTGATTTATATATTTGACCAATGTGACAAAAATATAAAAAAGATTTCAAATGTAGATATTGGAGACAGCATAACCTAACAATGACAATGAAAAGAAAAAAAAAAAAAAAACAACTAAGCTTTCAACGTTGAGAAAATTTAGTTTAATAGTAAAGTCATGAAAATGAAAACATTAACACAGAATTTATTCTGCTGAGATAAAGAATCTTTTTGTTTCCTAGGTACATTATCCAAAAAATTTTTTTAAAAAAGGCTTTCACAATCTGACTTCTGCGGTTTATCTTCATCAAATATCCAATTAGTTTAGTGTAGCTAGAATCTCCTGATTCCTGATTGTTTCATGTTATGGTTAGATACAGAATATACCATAAAGAGCTCATGTATCAATGCTCAGAGTTGATGCAGTTCATGCATGAGGGCTGTAATCTCATCAGTGCATAAATCCATTGTGATGATTTTCAAGGCAGTAAACTAGGCGTGTGGTGGGTCTGGGGATAGGGCCTTAGGGACTGTACACTTGTCTTTAAATTCCTATGCTTGCTTTCTCTTTCTGCTTCTAGCCTCCTCCATGATGTAAAGAGTAGAGCCCTGTACTCTCTCCCTACCTCTGCCTCCCACTGCCATGTCCTGAGCTCTGAAGACACAACCTGATATGGACTGAACCCCCAAATCTCCAAAACTGTGAACAAATAAATCTTTCTTCCTCTAAACCACGTGGTCTGTCATTTTGGATTAAGGCAATAAGAATTTGACTGAGGCCTTTCCTCTTAGACATTTTCCATTCACCAATCCTCACACTGTTTCTGCTCTCTGGCCATAAATTCCTACCTGTATATTCTTTATTTAGACTAGATTCCAATTCTATACTGGATGTATTTTCTCCATATTTCAGTAGCCCTGAATAAGACTCTATTTTTATCGCTTTAACTATTGGACAGTGATCCAAGGTTCACTTAGTAAGAATTGATCTATTGCTTGACTTCTATTTTCTTTTGTCTAAATATATCCTCCAGGATGAAATGTAGAATTTGTTCAGGACAAACAAGTTTTGGACTTTTTTTTTTACTTTTACATTTGTTTTTTTTAAAAAAATAAAGATTATTATAGTCATAATATTCTATTAATTCTGGATGGTCTAAAAATATGCTCACAAGTCTTGAATTTTCTTTACCATCTTCTATTTTTCTTGTTTTGAAGAAAGTACTAGATAGAGGTTACAATCTATTGGATTGGTAGCAAAGGAAGTGATATATCTTACTGAACGTTAATTATATTAATTTACCTTTTAGCTTCAGACAAGAAATTCAGAGAATTTTCAAAAGGAAACATTTTTTAAGTTGATTTAAATAGCTGTGACATACCCAACTGTCTACTGCTTATTTTTCTTCCCAAATATTTCAGTTTATGACTCAGCTGCTCAAAATAATCTGGTTAATTAAATCAATGTTCACATACTGTATATATCTAAAGTGCATATGGAAAGAAGAAATAGAAGCAATATGCTTCAAATGAAATGTTTTAAATAAAGCCCCAAACTCAAATAGACATGTTAAGTTTTTAATTTTGCCTTACTACTTTGATTTAATAATTTAAAAGCCTCAGTTTAACCCTTAATCTGACATGTGTCATTGTTAAAGCAATACTTCTCGTTACTTTTGTAAAAATTTTGTAGATTACTTATTTAATGTGAAGTATATACTATTATGATGAGTTCAGTTCTCTGACCCACTGTGTAAATTAAAACCAAATGATATGCACACTGGTAAAAAAAATGCATATAATTAGAGAAGTCAAATATGACACTGTAACATTTTTGTCTGGTAAGTTTAATTATCTATGTGGACCTAAGAAAACATTATGTTAAGTGAGATTAGCCAGTCACAAAGTATAAGGAAGCATATGTTCTCTCTAATATGCGGATGCTAGGGAGAAGATGGGGCATAAGAGGGTCTTCAGACGGAAAAGGAGAGACCCTCGATAAACAAAGAAGTTGATTTAACTGAAAGGGATTGACGGGGGGTGGGAGGGACACCCTAATGTACATCAAGGTTACTCACTAAATTGAACCTGAGAGGGAGGGAGGGCGAGGGAGCGGGGTGGGAATTGGGAGAAGGGGACAAATGAGAAATGTAGGCACATATGTCGTTTTCAATTTGTACCTAGCAAAGATGCCTGCTGACAATGTATGAATAATTATAAAAAATTAAAAAAATTAAAAAAAAATATCTATGTGGTTCTTTAGCATAACAACCAGTACTTTCCTAGCTTAAAGATGTTCATATTTTGTTACTTGATTATTAAAACAGTTAAATGTATAACTGACTTAAACATAGGCGTACATAAAAAGATAAAGTAAAATTCTCAAAATTAACTATAAAAAGAAAATATATATTAGGGATAAAAAATCTATGTCTTTCAAAATTATTTACTGAAGATATTTTATTAAACATGAAATGCTATTCTGACTTCAATTGCTATTCTTTTCCATTTTTTGGAAACTCCAAATATCAAAGACATAGTACACTATTTGGTGTTTGTTATTAATTTAAAAATCAATTTATCCTCCTGAGACAGTGCTTTTATTATTATTTATTAATATTATTAGAGTACAGAGTGCTTTAATGCAGTTAGTTTAGGGTAAAAATTGTAAACTTGTGAACTCAAAAGTAAAAAAGTGCCGGGCGTGGTGGCTCACGCTTGTAATCCCAGCATTCGGGAGGCTGAGACCGGAGGATCCGGGTTCGCGGCCAGCCTCAGCTACCTAGTGAGGTACGCCGCAACTTAGTGAGACTCGGTTTCAAAATAAAGAATAAAAAATAGGGCTGGGGGTATAGCTCGGAGGTAGAATGCCCCTGAGTTCAATCCCCAGTACCGCAAAAAAAAAAAAAAAAAAAAAAAAGTAAAAAAATTTATTTCAGAATAAATATTCATGTACCAGGTAATGTAATGCTGTAGCTTAATAAAATAAATATATTTGATGACACTTCTTACCTACAAAGCTTATTGAATAAGATAATTTAAATCAAAGAGATTAGATCAAATATTCATTTTTGTATATTCAGCTGAAAAAATGAATATTGAGAGCCTCTGTTTAGTTTATCAGTAGAGGTTTTTAAGTACTAATGAGAAAAATTATTTTGCTTATAATTGAGAATACAGAAAATAGTAATAATGATATCAATAATTTCATGTCATTAATGTAAAATCCAGTAAGATAATAATGTACATATGCTTTTGATATAGAGCTTACCTATTGCATGATAAATAATTCACATCAAATCTTATTATCACTGACATAATGAACTCTGTCATCCAACCACATACCTTATTGCTTCTTATATGAAGCATAAGGAAGCCAAAGTAAATGCAATCATGTCTTCTCAATGTTATAGGTATTGTTTTTCTCTCTAGAATGATATTTAATACAACTACCCAGAAAATTTCTGACTTTTGAAAACAGACTGTAAGTAAAACTTGATATGAGATTAGAAAGACTTAAAATAGTGGTTGAATATATAGATAAATCATAATTGTAAGATATTTAAAAATGGTTTATATTATTCACTATCAATTAACTCAAACAAGTCCCTTAACTCTCTTTCCACCTTCATTCATAAAATTGTCTAGTAATATAAACTTTAAAGATTTGTTTATGGGCTTCAGATTCTATATCCCAACTTTACTGAGGACATCTCTATTTCATTTTCTCATAATTATCACAGACATCTCCATTTTGTTATTTTATAGGTAAGGTACTAAACAAACCCACCAACACATACACAGTCTGTTTGTTTGTTTGTGTATGTGTACTCTCTATTCATGTTTTCAAGAAAGCACTATGTAATATTCATGTTAAAATATCAAAATAATAACATTTTTTGTATAAACACATAAAAATAATTGAATTTGATGCAAGAGTAGATTTGTTTAATATATTTTAACATACTTCCATATGTTTTAACATGCACAACATTCATGTTGTGTATTCTTATATTTAGTGTTGTATGATTATGTTCTTGAAATATATTTTTTAAAAAATCAAGTTACATAATGATATGTTTCTTTCCAGATAGCTCTATATATAATACAATTCTTTGCTTTTCCCATGGAAATATTCAAACTAAACAAGCAAGAAAATAAGCAAACAAAACTCATAATGTCACAAAGCCAAAAGGATAATGAATGGTCATCAAATAATAAAAATGGAAACTAATGCAACATGTGCCAAGATAATACACTTGGGTGATTCTTTGTAATGTTCCATGTAAAATTCTAAACTATTTTCTGAAAAAAACAATACTATATTTCTACTCATTTAACATTTTCTGTCATTTTTTATTAAAACAACAATAATCCATTTCACCTTTGTATTTTTTTTTTCAGGTTCTCTCTCATAATAAATATTGAAATTTGGGAGTCATGTCACATACCTTAATTTTGATCAATCTGTTTTAGATATTGAAAATTTTAAGACTACGTGTGATAAATGCACAAATAATTTATTTGAAGATATAGATGCTTATTAACATAACAGTAAATTAGTTGTGCTCTCTTTTTTTCCTGTAGCTATACATCTCATCTCCAATATTCATCATGTCCCTTGTGAATTGTTTTCTAGGTTAACTTTAAAAGAGTTTTTTTATAAGAAACCCAAGAAGTCCATTATGTGATTTTTTGCCAAATGATATTTTGATTTTTAGTACGGTAATTAAAAGAGCATTCAACAAAATCATATACTGTGAAGGAATAGAAATATGAAATTACCCTTATTTGAGTTACAATTTTGGAGAAAAAACATGCTTTTGCCTAGTCACACATAATATAAACATAATATTCAAAGAAGTACATATACAAATATGAGACTAGATTATTATATGCTTTTGGTTACCATCCTGCAGTGCACCTGAAAGAAAAGGAATGATATATACACAGAGCAGATTGAGTATAGAGTGCCTAGAAATATTGTAATAGTACCAATTGCTTACATTAAAGATAAGAGGGAGAGCTACAACATAGTTAAGAAAATTAAAAGTTTATAGTTTTGGAATTCAAGAAACTTGGATGATGATATTTTTTGATTTAAAATGTCACCTAAGTCTTCTTATCAATATATTTGTGTTAAAAATATACATAGATAATTGCAGTATGATAGAAAAATTGGGAAATCTTAGTTTCTTCACTGTTAAAATGATATTATTAAATTTATGAGTAATCTTATAGATGTGTGTGAGTTGTTAGAAAATCACATTATTAGGGATTGATATGGAAGCATCATGGATACAGAGGGACTGCTAAATGATGGAAAAAGAGGAAGAAAAATAATATAATTAGGGCAAATTTTTCTGCATAATCAACATGTCAATGATAAAACATTTTATGGATTTTATCTCATTCATTTGTTTTAATTTCATTAATATAGGATATTGTAAACCACTGTTCCTGCTATATGATTATCCTCTTTTTAATAATGATAATATTATAATATATAAAGGTTAAGAAAATATGCCAGGGCATTGTTTTAATAAATGCCAGACACAGAACAAAAATTATAACTATCGAAAAAGACCAAGCTTGATGTAATACATTATATTTACAATGTAAAGTGTATTATAATTAGAATAAAATTAATTAGATGCACTTAAATTGTATACTAAATTTTGTATATATATTTTAGCAGAATCATAAAGTAATCAAAATTATAAAATCCCTATTATTTTGTTTTATTATATATTTGCTTGCAACCTAGTAATTTAAAGAAGTCTATTAAAATACAAATTGGTTAGTAAAATGAATCAAACACAACAAGACATGTTATAGCAAAGTATAGAAGTCTCTTAATTGTTGACAGAATTGAGTAAAACCATTAAAGTCACTATTTTGTAAGTTGTGATATGAGATAAAAATAAAATGTTTTTTTTCCTAATTAAATTACTTTGAAGTGCCTACTCATTCTTTATTGAGACAATTTAATACAAACAACAACCAGCATTCATTTTAAGGAAGTGTGTCCCATTCATATTTCCTTTTTTTTTTTTTTTAATTTTTTATTGTAGTAATTCGTGCAATATAGCATACATCTTTGTTAAGTACGAGTTGTTAAAAACATATTTGCACACAATTCTCATTTGACCCCTTCCCCAATTCCCACCCCAATCCCCTCCCCTTCCCTCCCCCTCAGGTTCACTTCGGTGAGTGACCTTGATATGATTGTGTAATTACATCATGTGCTTTAGGGCGTCCCTCTGCCCCCTGCGTCCACTACAATTAAATCAACTTCGTTGCTTATCGAGGATCTCTCCT
>PVLC010024239.1:0-24742 GCA_004027655.1 Graphiurus murinus
TCCAGGCCCGCCCCACGACCGCCTAGGCTCTTCTTTTGTCTCCACTGCTTGGAGATTACATCTCCCCCAGCCCCCTCAAACACTTACTACCCACTTGGGCGGCGCTTCACTTGGGCACTGAGACACCCTGCGACTTTAAGAAGCCGAGGCCAGGCCCGCAGAGGGAGGGGCGGGGCGGGGAGTGTCCCCGAGGGGGGGGACGCTGGGCGCGGGGTAGCAGAAGCCAACCCGAGCTGGGCCACCGCTGGAACGGTGGGGATTCGGTCGGGTTCTCCGGCCTGAAGTCCCCATTGTTCCGGCTGCGACGGTTTCACCTCTAGGGTGTCCGAATCCTCTGGACCACAATCGGGAGGGGAGAAGCGAATGTGTGGAAAGCCCGCGGTGCTGGAAGCTTGCGCGGCCAAACCGCCCCCGGGGATCACCCCAGAGCGCCTTCCTTCCCCCTTCTCTTTTCCCGAAGTTATAGTCTTCCTCCCGGGACCCCGGCCCGGTGGACCGTTCTCCACCTTCCCTGGCTCCTAGCGTCCGGCCTCACCCGACGCAGGACCCAGCGGGTGGCATGGGGACTCCTGGGGACCCCCAAACAGGCCTCCGGAGATTCCCATCAGTGTTAAGACACTGACGTGCTTGCGCTGTGGCTGGGGAGGAAGAGTGGGAAGCCCCAGCTAGAACGACCTCCGGGGAGAAAGGTCTGTCTGGAGGCAGTATCTGCGTTCTCCCGTGGAGGCGCCCTGGGCGGCTCCTCCAAGACCTGCCTGCTCGTTCTTTCTTTTCTTTTCTTTTTCTTTCTTTCTTTCTTTCTTTCTTTCTTTCTTTCTTTCTTTCTTTCTTTCTTTCTTTCTCTCTCTCTTTCTTTTTTCCTTCCTTCCTTCCTTTTTCCTTTTTCTTACTGAAACACATTGTCTCCCCCGCCCCACCCAGCCCCAGGCCCCAGGGCGGAATGTAACATCTTGTAATGTGGCAATCTCTGCCAAACCCGTCCCCACAAGGGGAACTCCTGGGGAGGGGGTCCAGAGGGATGTGGGGCCTCCACATCCGCTGCCCTAGTTGTGCGTGGTGTGGGCTGGGGGCGGTTTGCCCGGCAGATCCTGGATGGGTAGTGAAGACAGGGCGCCGGGAGGCTTCCTCCGGGTTGCGCGGGAGAGCCATCTCCCCCGCCCCTGTGTCAAGGACTTGCACCCAAGCTAGCTCCCACCTGACTGCTTCTAGCACCTGGGACCCCAAAATCGAATCCTAAGGGACTTCTCTGCATGTTAGGAGGAAGAGTTCTATAGCTTCATTCTCCAAGGAGTCTTTGACTCTAAACAGGTGAAAGCCACTGGTGGTCGCTGTTACCTGGAGGGAAAGGAGCCGGTGTATGACTTTTAGGCTACTGAAGTGGAGAGAAGGCGATGCGCCCAATTTTAATACAGTTCGTTAAGAACGAATTTTTGAAAGGCAAAGGAGGCTTTTGGCTCCAGGAAAATCGTTCTCTCCGGAGAGGAGGTTTCTCACCGCGGAAGGAACCTTCGAACTTGTGCGCTCGTTTCTCTACGCCTTCCTCCAGCCCGGGGTCTGCTACCACAAAACTATTAGTAAACAAAGCTCCAGTCTTCCCGCGCTCTCTCCGCCCCCACTAAACCTGATACTTCCCCCAAACTCGCCCCATCAGTCTCGGAAATCCTTACTCAGGACGGATATTCACAATTTTCACAAGTGATCCTGAAAGGAGGCCGAGGGGAAGCCTCCTAAATGGTCCCACATTGCAATTGGGCTGATTAGGCCCGGGATCCGTACGCTCTACTTTCTGCCCTCCCCAGCCCCGGAACCGCGGGGCAGTGGGTAGGAATTGGAGGCAGCCAAGGGGGTTCTGAGCCCAGCCCGGCTTTAAAAAGGGGCGGGAGGACCCGAGGCCGAGAGTGCTCGAGGTTGCAAGGGGAGCTGGACTCCGACGCGCCCAGGCGGCCCGCAGCTGGCACTAGAACTCAGCGCCAGTGCCTTGCCTGAGTGCAGACAGCCCTGCCAGAGGGTGGAGCGGAGAGGGCTCGGCACCCCTCACTCTTCGCCCCCCGCCCCCCGCCCCCCGCTTCCCAGCGCTTGTCATATCCTGTCTCTGGCCTGATATTTTACGCGAGCAAATGGAAGGGGATTACAATGAAGATTTATGTGTGTTCCGAGCGCGGCTGGTTTCCCAGTGTGGGGAACCGAGAACGCTGCTTCCCATTTCCATTTTTCATCCGTGCTTTGGGGAGCGCAGTTGAGCGCGGGGGGAGCGTGTCTGCGCGGCGGCGGGTTGATCAGAGGCTCCGCGTCTCCGGGCGGGCCCGGAGACTGTGAGAAAGGCTTGCCAGCGCGTCGCCCCCGGCGGGACTGGAGCCGGCCCCCGCCTCCTGGAGCCCGGCTTTGTTTCTCCCCTCGCCCACCCCTCCGCCTGCCCGCCCCCTGGCTTCTGCGGCGCGGGTCAGTCCCTGCGATCCCTTCTCATTGCCCTTCTCCGGGTCTGCGGAAACGCCCCTTTCCCCGGCCCCCGCACCCTCCTGTCCTCGGCTTTGGGGGCTCCCCGGGGAAAGGCGCTCGGCGGCCCGGCCCGACCCCGCTGCCGCCGAGTGCCAGGTTCAGTGACTCCGGCGAGTCTGTGGGGCCTCGGCCCACCCCGGAGAGGAGCCGCCCGCCCTCCCGGCTCCCAGGCTCGGCTCATGCCAAAGCCTGTTGCGTGATTCCAACTTGGGCTGACATTCCCTGCCCCGGGCGCTCCAGCGTAGGCCTCTTAATCATCTTGTCTGCTGCAGATCCTCCACACCAGCCAATTTACTGCCCCGTCTCTTCCCGCTGGTTTCTGGAAGGGGGGAAGGGAGTGCGCGCAAAGGAGGGGAAGGCACAGTCGACCGCAGGAGGAAGGCTGGCACCAGCTATTGGCACTCAAAAAACCCCATGGAATTTGGACTGGGGAGGCTGGGGGGGCGGGTCTGGGAAGGGGGTCTGATATGCAGCGGTTGCTTAGGGAAGCCCAGAATCGCAGGTCAACAGGCCTTAGCCCAGGCCTCCCCAGCCTGGGAAAACAATGCAGATATGCAAAGGGACATGCCTGTGAAGCATCCTTGTTTCCCCCAGAGCTCCAACTCCCTGGTCCTCTGCAGTAAACCAGACTTGGAGCAGCGCCCCCCCCACTCCCCCAGTCACTCTGGTCAGAAAAATCAGGATTCCCCTCAGTATGATGCCACTGAGCCCAGGAAGTCACCTCTGCCTCAAGTATGGTTTTGGCAGAGATGAGTTGAAGACACAGGACATGGATGGCCTAAATGACCTGGAGGAGAGGAGGCCTGGATCTGGCAAGGCTCTCTGGCCTGTGTTCATCTGCTCTTGGAGGAAATGGCTGAGGTTCAAGCCCCAGGTAGAAAGGGACCAAGGGCCAGAGCTCTCCCAGCCCTGAGATGATGCTCTTCCATTCCAGAAGTTAGAAAGGCCTGTGAGTAACTCTGGACATCATAACCATAGGTCTGAGTAAAGCCTCTCTGATTGGGGGATTGTGATAAAGTAGTAATACTAAATACGAAATAGCTAGACCTTAGTGTTTATCATGTGCCAAGCACTGTGTTACATCATTGCCTCATTAAGGGTTCATTAAGTTGTTGCTCACATCGCAGCCTTAGCTGTTATTATTTCTCCTATCTTATAGATCTGCAAACTGTAACAGAGAGGCTAAGAGGGTTGCCCAAGGTCACATAGTCAGTGATTGAAGCCAAGAAGCTTCCAACTGTAGGCCTTATGCTTTCAGGGAAAGGGACTTTAAGTCCAGGCCTGCATTACACCCCCTACCCTTGGCTTTTGCAGGGAATGCCAGAGTAGGGTCACTTCCAAAGCTGAAAGCTGGTTGTGTGGGGCCTTGGTGGAGAGCAGAGCTCAGTGCTAAGTAGACCTTTTCCCTCCAAGAGTGTGAGGTGCAAGGGTGCCATTCCCCCAGCAGTGTGCACCAGCCTGTGTGTATGCGTGTGTGTATGTGTGTGTTCAGGCAGTGTGAACATTATATGCGTGCATGAATTTGTGTGTGTGTGTGTCATGGGTGAGTGTGTGTGGTGGTGGGGGACGTGTCATTGTGTGTTAGGTGTCTGTGTGTGAACGTGTTTGAGAGCATGAGTGTGACCGTGACGCATGTGTGTGATTGTGTGTTAGCTCAGCGCGGCCCATCGGGGTCGCCTTGCATTCCAGAGCAGCCAACCGTGCCTCCCGAGGGTGACTCGAGGGATTTCTCGGCTCAGCCAGCTCCCAAAAGGCCACGGGGCGAACGCCGGGGAGGGCCCAGTATAGGGGTCTGCTCCCAGGCTGCAGCTGAGCTCGCGGCCCGGCCAGCGGGTCCCAGGCTGCGGCTCTCTCCAGCTCTGCCGAGCCGGCACGGTGGACGCGGGGGCGGCAGAGACCGCCCAGGCGAGGGGCGGTGGCGCCGGCGCCAGAGGGCCGACCCGGCGGAGGCTGGAGCCGCCGGGCGCTGAGTGAGTCACGGCGCCATGGGCTGCCTAACCCCGCGCCCCGACTCCCGCAGGGGCGGAGCTGAACCTTCGGGGCAGCGGGTGCCCGGCGCGCCTGTCCTCGACTCGCCGCACCCCGCGAGCTCGCAGCCTCCCGAAGGTGCACAAGTCGCTTTCTGCCGACCGGGTTCCGGTCCTGTGCAGCTGCTCGAGCTCCGAGCGCGAGACCGACGGGACCCTGCCACCAAGGAAAAAGCACACACTCCAATGAAAACAATAATTTATTTAAATAATCTCTTCATATTGTAAAATCAACATTAAGAGCATGTTGTTTTCATAATAAATAACCCCAAAATACCTTGCATTTCAAGAACAAAGACTTTAGGATAAGATAAAACAAATCCAAATCAGTAGCTTAATTTAACTGAGTTTTTTTTTTTTTTTTTTTCCAAAGGGAAAAAATGAAACGGAGGAGTTGCTGAGGTCACTGCTGAACCGCAGTTTTCACAACTGGGGGTTTACAAAAAAGTCTAAAAAGATGAGGATTTTTATACAAATAAGTCAGTGGGAAATCTGCACAGACACCTTTATTTACAAACTCTGTGTCGAAGTCCAGGCTAATAATCCTGAATAAAATTTAAAAAAGATAATTTAAACACATTTTTTGCAGTGTCCACATATTAAAAAATCATTTTTTTTCAAACATCAAAATGAGGTCATCCGCAAAGGCACCTAAAACTTTTAAAAAATAAAAATAAAAAAACTCCACTGGTGATGGATGAGAAAGGAGCTCAGGGAGCGTTGCGCGGGGTGGGGGGGTGGACTAAGGCGGGAAGGGATGGGGGCTCCCGGGGTTGGGAACAGCGGCGCAGAAAAAAAGCGGCGGGGCCGCTCGGGTCAAGGGGGCAGGTGGGGGAGGGCGGGCAGGCAGGACCCCGGAGGTCAACAACCCAAGCGTACTGGAGCTGAGCCCGGAGGCGGACGAGGAGAAAGGAGCCTCTGAGTGCCCGGGAAGCCTCGGGGGCGGGGGAGGCATCCTGCAGCCGGACCCAGCTCAAGCCCCGGGGCGGTGGAGGCGCCGGACAGCCTCGCCGGGCGGAGAGGGGAGGGGAGGCAAGTCCTAGGCTGGGCTATTGGCCGAGGCTCCGGGCTCAGGTCGGAAACGCGGCCGTGACGGGCCTTGCCGCTATCCGCTCCCCGCAAGGAGCCCGCGGGGCGAGGGGCCGCCTCCCAGCTCCGGGCCGCTCGGTGGCCGCGCGAGGAAGCCGGGCCTGGGGCGGGCCGGGCCGGGCCACCAGCCCCGAGCCGAGCCGGCCGGGTGGCAGCCGCGGCCCGGAGGACGGCCCCTCGGGCGGTGCGGGCGAGCACTGAGGATCGCTGGTCTCTGCTCAGTCTCTGGCGCGCCTCCCCGGGGTTAGAAAATCGTCCCGGCGCTCACCGGGGCGCCGCCGCCGCCGTGGTGGTGGTGGTGGTGGTGCGGCTGCGGGGTCTGCGTGGGGTGCAGCAGCGGCGCCGCGGCCTGCAGGTGAGAGGCGGAGCCCGAGGCCTGGTGGTACCACGGGTAGTTGCCCAGAAAAGCCGAGGCCGCGCTGCTGGGGCTGGAGCCCGAGCTGCCCGCGCCGCTGCCTCCGCTGCCCGGGCCGCCGCCGCCGCCCATCCGCTGCGGAGCGCCGAAGTCCCAAGAGGCGGGCGCCGAGACGGGCGGCGACGCACACGGCGGCGAAGCGCTGGCCCCAGGGTGCTGTTCCGAGGGGATCTCGCCACTTTTCCACATCTTCTTAAACTTGGATCGGCGGTTCTGGAACCAGATTTTGACCTTTGTGGAAAAAGGACCGGAGCATTAGTGCAGGGGCCGGGGCCGGGCCGGGCCGGGGGTGAGGGAGGGAGCAGAGCGAGGCCGCCCGCCGCAGGTGGCCTTTGAGCCGCCGAGGCCCGGGGCAGACCAGGTGCGGCCCCGGAGGCTCCGCGGCGTCCCGCTCGTCTGCGAGGTCGTCTCACAGCGCGGAGCCACTGCTCAGACTGCGTGTGACCGAGGACGTGCGCGCATCGCGGCGACAGCGGGACAGCGTCAGGAGGGCTAGGCATTTAACCCGCTTAAGCAGTAGCAGGTCGAAAGACAACGGGGTACCCAATCTCGGCCCCATTTTTGTCTCCCACGCGAAGGCCCCTGGAGGATTTTCAGTTTCGGGCCTAGGAGTTTAGGTTCTCCGAGGCGCGAGCCTGGAGATCCTTAAAACTACTTAAAATGTACTTAAAAGAAAACATACACAAACAGTGTCCGGAAGGCGCTTGCTCCGGGGCAAGCCAGGCCAGCGCCCTCCTCGCCCCCGCGGGTCGCGAGCCCCACCTGAGTCTGGGTGAGGCCCAGAGACGCCGCCAGCTCGGCTCGCTCGGGCAGCGCCAGGTACTGCGTCTTTTGGAACCGTCGCTGAAGAGCCGCCAGCTGGAAACTGGAGTAGATGGTGCGGGGTTTCCGGACTTTCTTTGGCTTCCCGTTCACTATCCGGATTTCAGGTTCGAGGTCTTCCTTCTCTGCAGCGAAACGCAAGCGTGAGAACCGCGCAACGCCCGGGGTCCTAAAGTTCCCGCCTACCCGAAGGGCTCAGGAACTTGGCCGGACCCCGGAGGCGGGTTCTCCGAGCTGTCGCGCGCCTCGCAGGCTCAACTTCACCGCGCGCCACCGCCACTGCCACCGCCACCGCCACTGCACCCGGGGAGCTGAACCCTCCAGGGAAGGGGAAGGCAGGCGAAAGGAGAGGCAGGTGGCAAGGAAATACGGTTACCAGAAGGCAGGCACCGCGCGCCCACTCGGGCCTTGAGGCCACCTGGCCCCACCAGCCGAGCGCCCAGGGACAAAAACCGCGTGACCCCGGAGGAGACTGGAAACTGGGGAGGGTAAAGGGCAGGCGCGGGCGGCGGGCAGGCAGTGTGAAAGGCCAGGGCTCCAGACAGCCCCCTCTCCGGACATTTTTACCCCATCCATCCCAGTGACTGACTAGGCCGACTCGGCACCCGGGACGCCGGCGTTGTGCATACCAGGCTCGTTGTTGGCTGGGGAGGGACTGGTCCCATAGGGCGCGTACGAGGTGTAGGCGGCGGTGTAGCCCAGGTCGTAGCCGCTCTTGGCGGAGTATGGGACGTTGTTGAGGCCGCCGGCGTGGTACTGGTAGGAGCCCATGTGCGCGTAGGGCGAGCCCCCCCCGCCGCCGCCGCCCGCCGGGTGCTGCTGGTTGGTGTAGTAGCTGCTGTCGGTAGCTGTGGACACCGGAAGGGTTGGCGACTCCTGGGGCTTGTGGAGGCTGCTGCTGCTGCTGCTGCTGCTGCTGTTGCTGCCACCCGGGCCGGCGCCGCCGCCGCTCGGGGGCTGCTGGTGCTGGTGGTACGTGCTGGAGGCCGTGATCTGGGTGGAGTGCATATCAGCCACCAGACTGTCAAAGACTCCAGTCATCCTGGCCCGGGACGGGAAGGAGCAGGGGTGGCGGGCGTGAGGGGGAAGCCAGGCGCCTCCTCTGTCTCTCCTGGTCCCTTCCAGCAGCCAATGTAATTACGGGGAGGTGGGGGGGGGAGGAAAACAAGAAACAAGGCCACGGCCTAGGCGCCTCCTCCTCCGGGGGAGGCGATCACGGTGCGCTGCTTGGGACAGCTGCAGCCGGCCTCATCCTCTCCGGGTCTCTGAGCCCTCTCGGCTCCTTGCCCAGCGCGGGCTCGGGCGGGGGCGGGCAGTGGAGGGGGCAGGGGTGATGGGGCTGGGTCGGGACTCCAGGAGGCGGGAGCAGGTGAGCGGACCCGAGCAGCTTTAGGATTCTCTGCCAGGCGGGCTCCTGCAGGGTGGGCATTTAACACTTGTCACGTGAGCACAGGCGACGTCACCTAGCAACAGCCAATCAGAAGCAACGGGCAGCGGGGCGCTTAGCGCTGGGGAACGCGCGGTCGGGGGCGGGGGGTGTCACTTGGCGGGCACTGTGGCTGCTGCTGCCCCGGGCACACTGGCGGCCCCTGAGTGTGAGCTCTAGGCCCGGGGCCGAGGTGGGCGGTGGGGGTGCGGGATGGCCCCTGCAGGACAGACGGCATGAAGTCAGAGACTGGCATTTCGCCCCAGAGAAAGGACTAGGGTCTCCCAACCTATTCCGTGTGCGAGGGCCAATTCCAGTGATTTGTACCCTTCTGCCCGAGGTCAGTCTTCAAACACATTAATCAAATAAAGCCGTGCAGAGAGCCAGGCCAGCTCTGTCTCCGCTTTTCCTCGAAGTGTCTGGCATTTGCTCTTGTCAGCCACTTGACAGTCAATTGATTTAAATGATCCATAAACCATATATAATAATACCTGCTTCCTAACCAACCCACAGAGATATTAGGACAATTAATTGGATGCTACTTAACCGTTGTTTCCTTGTTGCTTGAGAGGCAAGCTATATAAACCCAAAGGTATTATTACTTTTCCTTGTACTTTCCTGACTCTGAATAATTACTTATGGTTGATGGGTAATTGACACCCGGAAAGCGATCCCGGCTCTTCCTCCTTAGGGCGGAAAGACCAGACAGTCTAGAAGGCCTTCAAAGTTCATTCAAACATTTAAATTCGATGTTTTCACGAAAAAGAAAATTAGATAATACTTAGGTGAGATTGTAGATTTATCAAGTCTCAATACTAGATTTATCAGGTCTTGTTAAAACTTACAACAACAAATATAAAAAAATTTATTTCGCGCACTTACTGTAACCCTATTTTACAGTTTTGTACTTTAGGACTCTGTTCGCTTCATCATTGCAATTTCATGTCTTTTTTTAAAAAATGGGACTAATGACTTTCTCTATACCTCTATATCCCGGTGGTTGGGAACCTTAGCCGGACTGCAGTGGACACGCGCCTTGACCGCCTCCCCAGTCCGAAGATCTAGCTGCGGCGCCTGCTTTGTGGCGCCACCTAGTGGACCGTATGCGAGGTTGCGTTGGGCCGGGTAGACGGACTAATCACGCCCAGGCGCCAGCCTCTGAAACCCCCCAAAAGAACAAAATAGTAATTAAAAGCCACAAAATTGTGCTAGTGCGCGCCATCTGAAGCACCCCTTCCTAAAGACATAACATGTCGCTGAAAGAACTTGTTACAACAACTGCCTAATGGAAAACAAGTTGATACTTTGAAAAATATGGTCTTTGGTCTTCTTCCCCAGAAAAAGCAAGTGTGTAATTAAAACTCCAGCATTCACACAGCGGAATAACGAGGCAGGTAAAGTGCCTTCAAGTCGGCCTGGATTGAGTTCCCAGCCGCCCTTTTGGTCAAAGAAGGCGAGCAGAGGGGAAGAGTGGTCTTATTTGAAATGCCTGGCGGTGGTGCGGTGCCCCTAAGCTGCGGCTCTGCCTGCTGCTTGCCGGTCCGTTTAACCTCGATGTATTGAATTCAAATTCTGTCACCACTGTGGTAGTTGTGTTTACTAAATATAGAAAAAAAGACATTTTCCCCGAAAATGAAAATTTAAAAAGATCAAACTGCCCAAGTCTTGCCTTCTTGCCGCTCCTTTGTTCTCACCCCAGCACGTCCTCCAGACCCTTTTATGGTGGCAAGTTTGCTGCATTTTATTTCTTGGAGAACATTCACTAAGCTGCCTGAAGTCTAGGTCCATTGGGATCTAGAAAATGGCATCTTTCTGGAACGAAATATGATCCGAGTTCCCCTTTATTTGTGTGCAGTGTGGGAGTTGACACCGGAGGTGAGAGGAGAGAAGGAAAGAGGGAGAGAGAACCCCCAATTGCATTTGGAGAATCAAGGAGAGACTTGAGGAATTAATCTTGATAGACAAAAACCTGGGTTTGCCCAAATTATTTGATTACAGATTCAAAATATCCAAACGATTACTTTGTTCTAAGGTAGAGGCAGTTCCATAGGGTTGACGCTTTTGTCCACGGTTCAGAGTAGGGTCAGGTCCCTCGCGGTAGTGATCTAAGAGGAATCAAGAGGGAGTTTAGATGGAATATTGGGGGGGGGTCCTGCTTCCTCTTCCCCCTTTCAGTCTTTTTTTCTCTCAGCACCTACATTTTTTCACTGCGCAGGGACCTAGAGAATGGTGAAGGAAAGGAGGGAGTTGGGCTCTCTGCTCTGGCTTTGAGCGCTTCAGCCCCCTCGCGGAGACCTTCCCAGTTTGTATCCTGTTCCCCAATCCGTAGCCCGGACTTGGAATCTCCCATCTCCCCCCATAATGGGAGCCTAGCACTAACCCCCATGCCACCAGGAACCGAGTCACCGTCCACTGTACAGAACTCTGAGGTTTGAGGTCAGAAAAGACTTCCTTTGAGTTAGGTGCCCCCCCCCCCCTCCGCCAGCCAGCTGCCTTTCTCTGTTGCTGTAGCGCAAAGCGCAGGGGGATTTGCTGTAAGCCCTGGTTGAACAGCTCCGGGGCTTCCAGCAGCGGGCGAGCTGGAGAGCTCAGGTGTGCGCCTGACTCTCAGGCCCTTGCCCCGCCGCTGACCTGGGTCAGGATTCCAGGGCTTCCCTAGGCTCAGAGCTTTGCCTTTACTTGTCTGTCGGGTGTCCTTCATTGCTCGGAAGACCGGCCAAGAGGGCCCGGGTGAGGGAAAGGACGCCCCCTTCCGGCAGGGAGCGCAGGGTGTGCCACGTGCGCCTGGGCTGCGCTGGACTCCCGCTCCGCTCTCTCCCCTCAAGGGCCCTGGGGATGCGGCTTTCCAGGCTGCGGGTCCGAGAGGCAATGCTTGGCTCTGCTTGGCTTGTTGTGTTTTCATTCTTGAAGTTGTAACTTTAGGGACCTCCGCTTCCAAATCCCTCTGGCGTTCCTCCTAGAACTCAAAGAACTCGGGAAAGGGAGGGGATTTGGTTTATGAGAATCTCCCAGCTCCGCCTTTGGGTGACCAAGTCAAAGGTGCTCTTGTTCTCTGATATTGGCGGCAGCTTCTCTACAAACCTTTTCGTGTTGCAGTGTTCTTACATTGGTTTTACGCGCTTGCCAATAACTCAGCCTTAACGGTCTTGGGGAGCCAGCAGGCCCCCAGGCTCCTGGATGGACAGGGTTCCTGACTCCGGGTCCGTGTCCTTGGAATATATGCATGTTCTTGCTTAGACTCGGCAGCGAAAGGACACGATGGAGACACACAGGGAAAGACTCTTCCAAGGGTGTGACTGGGCTCCCGCAGAGTGGGTGGGTCCTCTGGCCCCTGCTTTCCCGGTATCCCCCCCAATGCAGTCTCACCTCCCCTTCTTCTGTCACTGGCTCCTGGGGTCATCCACACTGGAGCAGCCCAGGCTTAGACCAGTCTCTTGCTCAGCCACCCGCAGCGGTGAGTCCAGACTCCAGCGCACGTCTAAGCCCCAGAGGCAGCGGTGTCTCTGCACTGGGTTCTGGCCTGGGGAAAGCGGGAGAAGGTCACGCCACCACCTACATTTCTCGGCCCGGTGCTGCTATCTCAGTGGGACAGATGGGAAGGGGCACTGCCCCAAGGAGCCAACTGGAAGCCGAGGTTCCACGGGAGACAAGGAGGTGCAAGAGATTGGGCAGGAGGCATCTCCAGACTCATCCTGAGAAAATTCTGGAACGGAATCTAGTGTCACCGGTGAGAGCTGGAAGCAGGAGCCTTATTTTTATTTTGAAACAGGGTTTCACTCAGTTGCTGAAGCTGGGCTCCAACCCGTGATCTTCCTGCCTCAGCTTCCTAAGTAGTGAGATTACAGGTGTTCACTAACAACCAAGTATGTTTGTTTTCTAAACGTGGGATCAAACTGCTTACATTTTAATTTTTTATTGTTAATTTAATTATTTTTAAGTTTTTACAGTACTGGGGATTATACCCAGGGATGCTGTACCACCTACCTTTAGTTTCCACCTCTTTTATTTTTTATTTTGAGACAGGGTTAGGCCAAGTTATCCAGGCTGGTCTGAAACTTGAGATCCTCCTGACTCAGCCTCCTGAGTAGCTAGGATTACAGGGATGTGCCAGCAAGCCCAGTTTACATTTTTGTTGTTTAGAAATCTTTTATTTCCAAATCAGCAACTACTTTCTCTGTAAGGACTATATGAGAAATGCACCATAATTTAACTATCCTCCTATGCATTTAGATTACTTCTGATATGTGAATAACACATGAGTGAGTGAATACTTGTTGGAGAGTTTTGCCAACTTGTCCAGTTATTTCTGAAAGCTAGACTCTCAGTAATTGAATTGTGTGGTTCAACATTTTAATAGATACCACTGAGTTCCCTTTTAAAAGGCAGACAAAGGAGGAGAAACCTTAGTGAAGTGTGAGGGCAGGGACTGGAGGGAGGCCTGAGGGGAGAGGCTGGGGTATAGCTCATAGGTAGAATATCCCTGGGTTCAGTCCTCAATACCACAAAAATAAATAAATAAATCACAGCAATTGACATAATCTTGTTCTTCTTTATGGCTAATATTCCATTGTGTATATATACCACATTTTCTTTATCCATTGTGTGTGTGTGTGTGTGTGTGTGTGTGTGTGTGTGTGTGTATGTGTGTGTGTTACTGGGGGATTGAGCCCAGGGGCATTGTATCTCTGAGCTACACCCCCAGTCCTATTTTATTTTTATTTGAAACAGAGTCTCACTAGGTTCATGAGACTCTCACTACTTGCTGAGGTTGTTCTTGAAACTATGATCCTTCTGTCTCAGCCTACCAAGTACTGGGATTACAAGTGTGTGCTACCACACCTGGTATTCTTTATCCATTCTTGATTCCATTATGTTGCTGGACACAAAATTATGTCATCTGCAGGAAAATGGATGGAATGAAAGAACAGTATGCTAAATGAGATCATCCAGTCTCAGAAAGTCAAGAGTCATATATTTTTCCTCATATGTGGCACTGGGGATTTAACCAAGGGGCATTCTACCTTTGAGCTACATCCCAGGCCTATTTTTAATTCTTTATTTTACTTATTTATTTATTTATTTTTGCGGTACTGGGGATTGAACTCAGGGGCATTCTACCTCCGAGCTATACCCCCAGCCCTATTTTTTATTCTTTATTTTGAAACAGGGTCTCACTAAGTTTCGGAGTGCCTCATTAGGTAGCTGAGGCTGGCCGCAAACCCGTGCGCCACCACACCCGGCTCTAATTCTTTATTTTGAAACAGGGTCTCACTAAGTTGTGGAGGGCCTCACTAAGTAGCTGAGGCTGGCCGCGAACCTGAGATCCTCCTGTTTCAGCCTCCCAAGTACTGGGATTACAAGTGTGCACCACCATGCCCAGCTCTTAAGTTTTATTTTGAGATAGGGTCTTGCTAAACTTCGTGGGCTGGTCTTGAACTTACAATCTTCTTGTCTCAGCCTCCTAAAGAGCTGGGATTATAGGCATAAACCACCACACCTGTCTAAGGTTTTGTTTTGGTGCTAAGGATTGAACCCAGAGCCTGGTACCTGCTACACTTGAGTTCTACCACTGAGTGACACACCCCAAGCTTAGACTTTTTGTTTTGTGTGAGAAGGTGTATGGCTGCTGCTCTCTGTCTCCCTTTCTCTCTCTTTCCTCTTTTTTTTGTACTGAGGATTGAACTCAGAGGCATTCTACTGCAAGCTACACCCCAGTCTGATTTTATTTCTTATTTGGAAGCAGGGTCTCACTAGGTTACTGAGAGCCTTGCTCAGTTGCCATGGCTGGCTTTGAACCTGCGATCTTCTTGTCTCAGCCTCCCAAGAACTGGGATTGCAAGCGTGCGTCACCATGCCTGACCTCTTTACTCTTTTAATGCCTTCCAGGTCTTCAGGTCATGATTATAGATATCACCATTGACCCAAGATTATAGAAATATTTCTCCATGCTCTCCTCCTCCTCCTCCTCGTCCTCCTCGTCCTCCTCCTCCTCCTCCTTCTTTTAATATGGTACTGGGAATTGACTCCATAGGCATTCTATCTTCAAGCTACACCCTCAGGCCAATTTTATTTCTTATCTGGAAACAGGGTCTCTCTAGGTTGATGCAAGTCTCACTACTTGCTGAGGCTGTCCTCGAACCTGCGATCCTCCTGTCTCAGCCTTCCAAGGACAAGGATTACAGGTGTGTACCACTACGCCCGGCTCTCCATATTTTCTTCTAACACTTTAAGAGTTAATATATATAGTGGTTATAAGTATGAACACTGAGCTGGGCATGGTGGCCCATGCTTGCAATCCCAGTACTTGGGAGGCTGAAACTGGAGGATCGCAGGTTCGAGGCCAGCCTCAGCTATTTAGTCAGGCTCCTGCAACTGAGTGAGACCCTGTTTCAAAATAAAAAATAGGGCTGGAGGTGTAACTCGGAGTTGGAATGCCCCTGGGTTCAATCCATAATACTGAAAAAAAAAAAAAAAAAAAAAAGAACTCTGGCTCAAATCCTAACTTGGCCACTTGCTACCTGTGTGACCTTGGGAAAGTTTTTTAACTTCTCTGTGTCTTAATTTAGTGTTTAATCAGCCTAAAATGCCATCATTTGGATTAGTGATGGATACTTGTGGAACAGACCAAGTGCTGTTTCCCAAAATCTAACTTTTTTGAGAATCCCAGCCTCCCGTGCAGTTACCTGTGACCCTGTGACTTAGCACTGGGCAATGGAAGTTGTGAAAGTCCTTCTTGCCACTCCTGCGACACGACCTTTACTACGACCAAGTTGAGACTCCTCCCTGCTGTCCTTCTCCTTCCTCTGGCTCCCTCATCTTTGCAGATCACAGGGCTCTGGGGGAGTCACCCCTAGGGGAGTCTTTAACACTGATTTGTCCTAGTTTTATTTTCAAACAGGTTCTCACTAAATTGCAGAGGGCCTCCTTAAGTAGCTGAGGCTGGCTATAAACCTGTGATCCTCCTGTCTCAGCCTCCCAAGTATCTGGGATTATGGGTGGACACCAGGGCCAGGCAGGTTAATTGTTATTATTATTATTGTTGTTGTTATTGTTATTATTATTATAAGTATAACTATTACAATGTTCTCAGAGTCAGGGTACAATGACTTTCTCAGCAAATTATGAAAAAAAGCATATTCCAGAGCATCTTTTATCTGTGAACACCAGAGACAGAATTGGGAGCCAAGCATAGAACCCAAACCATTGCTTCTTAGCTGCGCTCTGTCCATGATTAGCAATAGGCTAGTGCAGCTGGTTGCCGTTGTTAGGAATGGGTCTTGAAATGATCACTAGTGGGGTCTGGCAAGCCTAAGCCCGAATCATACGCGCTTCTGTTTAAGGGCGATGGATTGCAGAGGTTTTGTTGGCCTGCCACAGGCGCTGTCCCCCCATGTCACTGTTACTCTGGTGTTAGGAGCATGCTTATTATGCTTAGGAGTTGTCATGGAGTGGTAAGTCCATTCCTACTATGGTCTTGTTTGGATCTGCAGTACCTAGGGTAAGGGGAGGGGCCAAGCCAAAGGCAGTACAAAGGCAAGAAGTACTAATAATGAAATAACTTCAAGTAGAAACCAAACCAGATAGGAAACTTCCCATCACAAGGGCCCAAGTAGCTTCTTCTTCTTCTTCTTCTTTTTTTTTTTGGTACTGGGGATTGAGCCCAGGGGCATTCAACCTCTGAGCTACATCCTCAGCCCCCTATTTTTTATTTTGAAACAGGGTCTTGTTAAGTTGCTGAGGCTGGCCTCAAACTTGAGATCCTCTTGTCTCAGCCTCCCAAATACTGGGATTACAGGTATGTGCCACAGCACCCGGCTGCAAACGGCTTTTGTTTGGGTAGGGGACTTTGCTGTGTCACTTTGGGTGGGTCAAGGCACTGTCCTGCCCATTTCCTAGTGCTCAGCGGTGTGTGCCTCACTGGTGTCACCACGTAGTTAAGTTTTGAGTCCAAGATGTTCTCTGCTTCCGTTTAGGACTGAGCATAATTTATCGACACTCACCAGAAAAATCTGAACACTGAGAAGCCACACCAAGTCTTGTACAAGACTGTGATGACAGACACCCAGTGATCATTTAGGGTCTTCATCTCCGTCAATTAACCACATTTTTTTTTCTTTTTGCGGTACTAGGGATTGAACTCAGGGCATTCTACCTCCGAGCTATACCCCCAGCCCTATTTTTTATTCTTTATTTTGAAACTGGGTCTCACTAAGTTGCAGAGTGCCTCACTAGGTAGCTGAGGCTGGCCGCGAACCCGGATCCTCTGGTCTCAGCCTCCTGAATGCTGGGATTACAAGCGGGCACCACCATGCCCAGCTTTCACTAACCACATATTTATATAAGGAAGTTCAGTGTGTGGTTTTTTGAACAAAATAAAACTTCATTGTAACACAAATAGCCAAACCCTCAGACTCTCCACAGAGAGAGACAAACTGTGAAGAAAGGGGTAGCTGAACAAGGCAGCCCTAACTCCCTTGGATCTGTCTGGTTGAACTCACTACTTGCTGAGGCTGTCCTTGAACCTGTAATCCTCCTGTCTCAGCCTCCCAAGCACTGGGATTACACAGGCTTGCGCTACCATGCCCAGTTATTAAATTTGATTTTGAGACAGGTCTCCTATAACGTTGTCCAGGCTGGCCTTGAACTAGATATCCTCCGGGATCACCCTCCCGAGTCACTGGAATTAAAGGTGAGTGCTGCTGAACTCAGCTTGTAAACTGTATTTCTCATTGTGCTTATAGTGAAACATATTTGCAAGCTGTCATTGGGAACACAGACATGGAGTGGGATCCGCTTCAGAAGAAAAAGCTCCTGTTCTTAAAGCCAGACTTTTCCTGAGGGAGGAAGATATAGGAATAGGTCTAGTGAGTTCTTTTATTTTAGAGAAGTAAAAGCAGAGGAGAGAAGCACTTGGTTGCTATTTGCCAGAGCTTGGCTCTGCATCGGATTCTGTAGGATTCTTATTAAAACATTTAAATAGTGCTTCCTGGATCACACTCAGAGTTCCTGAGAGCAGAGCAGGACAAACCTGCATTCAACGTGTTTCCACAAGTGATCTTTAGGCAAAGGAAGGGTTGAGAAGAGAGGCTTACACTGCACATTAGCAGCTGAGAAAGAAGCAATAATGGTTACCATTTATTGAATTTTGACTTGGATAACTGAGACCAATGACGTTAACTAATCCATCTGAGTTCATGCAGCTTGAAGGTGATGGGTCTGAGGCTCCAACTAGAACTACCAGACCTAAAGCCCTAACTGTGAACCACCGAGTACAGCAGAGTTGAAGACATCAAAGCTACAGAAAGGCAGGGGAGTCAGTTGCACCAAGCAGTGGCGTGGCTGGCCTCTGCTCTCTTAGCTGTGTGACCAGAGGCAGATTTCACCAGCTCTCTGGCTTTGATTTTCTCCTCTGTAAAACAAGCTTCTAATGACTTCCCTCTCCTGTTTGTGGGGGGGGGGGTACAGAGTGTATTGCTCATGGTGGGTGAGTGCTACCAGTCCCCACATTCTGTGCTTTTATCACGCTCTGCCCTTTTCTCAAAGTAGAGCAGCAATGAAGAGGCTTTGGGAGACCAGAGGCCCTTCTGAAGCCAGACTTGGAGGAGGAGTGCAGGCTAGCCTCAAGGCTGCAGCCCGGGTTCCTGGAGTTGCCTGACTGGGACAGGAGAACCCAGAGGCCTGCTTGGGCCTCTGCAGGGTTTGGGCTGAGCTGCCAGGGCCTCTGTGAGATTTCTTTGTGCCTGTGATCTTCATGAGGCCAGGGCAATCTGCTGTCAGTGGGATTCACAAGTATTTCTAGAGCACAGGGACTCCATTTCGTTCCTGGGATATTTTCAGGATTCTTATTTTGAAGTACATCAGTAGTTTTCAGTGAAAAATGTTGTAGATGGAGGGCAAGGAATCATTTGATTACTTAATTTTCATGTTTACATAGCATTTGTTTGAAAGTAGTGAGAATCTAAATTCCAAATGTGGTTACAAAATCAGCCTCCACTTAAACTGGTAAGTGCATTTTAATGAAGCTTAATTTTAAAGCATAAATTTGCATATTGAAACCTGCCTGAGCCAACTTTGAGAATATGTTCTTCAGAGCACTGACTCTCTAGTTTTCTGAGACTGTGGCAATTCTTTCCAATTACTTTTCAGGCCTAGAAACACGAACTAAATTGGAATAAGGCTTAGAGAATGGAGAAGACCTAAATTAAGCATTAGTTATAATATAGTGTTCTTCAAGTCATTCTTAGAATGGTCTTTGGAACCCAAATGTCACTATCATGTCATCATAGTATGGTAAACATTTATTCAACAGTTCATTTGTATTTAAATCAACAGAAATGAGAACCTTAAAATGATAACATGGGAATTTGCCACATCAGGAATAGTTTCTATTTTCTGCCTACATCATGCAAAAAAACAAATCTCATTAATACACTTGTCACAAGTCTAATAGTTCCAGAGGGACTTTGATAGTCATATAAAGCTGAAGCTGATTAGTTTATGTCAACCCTTTATAATTGTAAAAGATAACACAGAAGGTAAAAGTACATTAAACACAAATGTGTTTAATTAATGTGATGAATAATTATAAAATAAATATAAGAAACCATACCCAGGTCAAGAAATAGAGCGTTGCTGTCTCCCTGGAACCTCCTGCTGTGGGTCCCATCCTGAGGCTTCCTTCTCAACACTCCCTTGTCCCCAACTAACTGTTAGCCTGACTTTTCTGGTAAACACTTCCTTGCTTTTCTCGTAGTTTGACCACATATGTATGTATCTCTGGACACTGTAGCTCAATTTTGCCTGTATTTGAATTTTATATATAAATGGAATAATACTGACAAACACTGATGTGGCTGCCCAGCCTGTTGGTACCTGAGTAAGCTTGACTGGGTGGAATCATTCCTGCTGGGGCACACGGTACATGTGACAGAGGCCACGGGCCGTAATCCCAAAGCCAGAGCCATAATCCCATGTACGCAGTGACCTCCCCAGCCAGCCCAGGCCTTTCACCTAACTGACAACCCCGTATGTCCCAGCCAGTCAACAATTCTCAGAGGTTTCATTTTTAGTCTGAGGATATTCTTAGTTTTTTTTGGCTTTAAATGACCCACCCACTTCTCATTCCTCCATCTCATCTCCTAGAGTCTCTGTGCTGTACTGGACAGAGACAAGTAGGTCCCCCAGCTTGTCAGTAAGTTTTTCCCAATCAATCAGCACTCAGTCTTTGGTCTTAAAATACCAAAAGATTAAATTATTAGTTTTTCTTGAACACAATCGAATATACTTTTTGGAAATGTCTTTTTTATTCAACTTTATGTTAATGTATATATATATATATATATATATATATATATATAAAATATATATTGCTGTAGTTTGCTCATATCTACTGCTGTATACTATTCCAATATGTAAATATATCATAATTTATCCATTCTGTTATTGATGAACACTGAATTGTCTTCAGTACCATGAAGAACATTCTCATGCATTTCTGTTGATGTACACATAGGAATGAAATTGCTGGATTAAGAGTATGTATCTGCCTGCCTGCCCGCCCTCCTTCCTTTCCTTTCCTTATTTCCTTCCTTCTTTCTCTCTCCTTCCTTCCTCTTTCCTTCTTTCTTTCTTTCCTTCTTCTTTCTCTCGTACCTAGGAGTATTCTACCACTAAGCTACATCTCCAGTCCTTTTTATTTAGAAACAGTATCTCGCTAGGTTGCTGAAGGCCTCACTAAGTTCATGAGGCTGGCCTCCAACCTGAGATCCTTCTGTCTCAGCCTCCCCAGTACTGGGATTATAGGCATGCACCACCACTCCTGGCTTGCATCTTACATTTCAATAAATAATTATAAACTGTTTTCCAAAATGATTCCCATATGCATTTGTGTAACAGATTTTTAAAAATATAGTCAATGTTTTCAAAATGGCTAAAATAAAGAATTCCTTGATATGCATCTGTAAATTTTTGTCATGAGAAACTGTGCACAAGGGATGGGTGTGTAGCACAGGGGTAGACCACTTGCCTCATATGTGTGAGGGCCCTGGGCTCAGTCTCTGCTACACTGCAAAAAAGAAAAAAAAAAAAAAAAAGTCTGTGCTCCTAAGAGATCGAAGTAGGTGGGCTTGGGCTCAGGGAAAGTGTCTCATTATCGTTCCTGTTCCACATGCTTTTGCTTAACCAGGATAAGCCGGTGGCTCCTCGAGACGAATACACTTGTGGGTGTCTTGCAGCAGGCAGGGTAAGATCTAAAGGCTCTTGTCACTGGCCCTGGGTTTTGCCCAAAGTGAGAGACCCCCTTTTGAGAGTACCCCTTTCTATCTACTTTCCATGGAGCTGAGGCTTTTGGGGTATGAGTTATGCTCAGTGTGTGTTTTCTTCCCATCTGATATTCTCCTTATAAAGGAGAGCCCCTGCAAATGTCCTGCCCCAAAATCATACAACCTATTAATTTCCAAATAGCTAAGTCAAGTTAAGGAAGTGGTTTTCCCACTTCTTTTTTTTTTCTTTAAATCAAGATGACTTATTTAAATTTAAAAAATGTTATGGAATTTTCTACACATACACAAAAGTAGAGAGAATGGTATAATGGATTCACATGGATCCCTCTCTGAGCTTTGGCAGCTAACAATTCATGGCCAATCTGGTTCACACCTCTCTCATGACCTTGACCTTAAGTGTCCTCTCCTCCCCGTGCTGAGCCTGGAGCCCAGAGCCCAGGGCCTCACACATGCTTGTCCAGCCCTCTACCACTGAGCCACATGCCCAGCCCATGCTTCTGAATTATATTGAAGGAAATCCTAGACATCAAATGATTTTACCCATAATACTTCAACTTATCCCCTAAAAGATATAAATATTTGCCGTACTGGGGATTGAACCCAGGGGCATTCTACCTCCAAGCTACACCCCCAGCCCTAGTTTTTATTCTTTATTTTGAAACAGGGTCTCACTAAGTTGTGGAAGGCCTCACTAAGTAGCTGAGGCTGGCCATGAACCTGGATCCTCCAGTCTCAGCCTCCCAAGTACTGGGATTACAAGCGTGCGCCGTCATGTCCAGCTAAAGATAAATATTCTTTAAAAATACAACACAATATCATTATCACACCTAAATAAAATTAGCAATAATTCAATAATTCTTTTTTTTTTTTTTTGCACTGGGGATTGAACTCAGTACTCTACCTCTAAGCTACACCCTCAATCCTTTATATGTATATTTAAAAATATGTGTATTATAAATCTTGAAACAGGGTCTTCCTAAGTTCCTGAGGGTCTTGCTAAGTTTTTCTATATTATATATTTTATTTTATTCCTGGGGTGATGTGACTTTTATAACCGTGGTGATAAAGACTATTTAAAACTATGTACTAATAGTTATATTTTTAGTGTCTTTTGCTTAAGAAAATATACAATGAAAAAAGCTACTATAAATTCAGTAACATTTAAAATAGTTTGTATTTTATGTGAGCAAAACAGGTGAAAATTGTAGATCAGATGACTCTCAAACTTTTTGGTCAGTTATCTTTTTATTCTTAAAATTGTTGTGGAGGATACAATAAAAATTATTTGCTGCTAGATGTGGTGGTGCATACCTGTAATCCCAGTACTTGGGAAGCTGTGACAGGAAGATTGCAGGTGTGAGGACAGCCTTAGCAAGTAGTGAGACTCAGCAAGTAGTGAATAAAAATAAAATAGGAACCGGGCGTGGTGGCGCACGCTTGTAATCTCAGTACTTGTTAGGCTGAGACAGGAGGATCCAGGTTCTCAGACAGCCTCAGCTGCTTAGTGAGGCCCTTCACAACTTAGTGAGACCCTGTTTCAAAATTAAATAACAACAACAACAACAACAAAAAGGGGCTGGGGGTGTAGCTTGGAGGTAGAATGATGTGGGTTCAATTTCCAATTATAAAAGAGAGAGAGAGAGAGAGAGAGAGAGAGAGAGCGCGAGCGAGCGCCACCAGGCAAATTAAGATCCTAGTATTGTTTAATAATGGTTTTGATCTCATGGAGCCTCTGAAAGGGTCTTGAGATCCTCTGGGTACCTGGACCATATTTTGAGAACTCTTGCTATATAACATTCATCTGTGGAAGATGTTGTTGTTGTTAGTATATAAACAATGCCTAGTGAGCCAGTATGGAGGGTCCCTCGCAAATACTTCTTCCTGTGTCCTTGAGCCCCATGACTCCTTCACCTACCCTAAGTTTGAGACTGCCAGTAGAGAAATGTTTTGTAGCTATAATAGCAGCATTTTAATCACATTCTATATTCTTTGTTTCTAAGAAGTGTTGGTTGTTTATGATACCTCCCTCCCCCAAATTCCATAGCAGGCTCCATCATTTTCTCCTGAGATTGCAAATGAAAATAGTAAAGTGGAAGCAGCCCCCATGAGAATTGGGAAATGTGGATTCTAGCCCCAGGTCTGCTTCCAGCACGCTGGGTGACATTGGGCAAGTCATTAACCCTCTTGGATTCTTTGTTTTTAGCTGTAAAATATAAGAGTTGGGGCTCAGCATGGTGGCACACGCCTGTAGTCAATCTAGGAATGTTCTTATAGCTTATAAGTAAGCCCATCCTGATTTCCACTGGCTCCAGGATGTCACATTAGCCTAACCATAGTAAGCTGAGAAAAGAAGGTGAGGCCCTTTCTGGTGGATCAAGGACTTGAGACACCACAGCAGACGCAGGACCTGAAGAGGATCGCCTCCTCAAGGGGTTGAGAGACTTCTCACATCAGTGGTGCCTTCAGAACAAGAACCCAAACCCAACATTTTCTTTTTCTTCTAAGATCTTTATAACATTCTAAATTCTATTCCCTGAGTGAGACAGGGGCTGGCAAACTGTAGCCCAGGAACGAAGAATGATTTTTGTATTTTCAAATGGTTGAAAAAAAGGCGAAAAAGAATAATATCTTGTGACACATGAAAATTATATGAAACTCAGTTTCAGTATCCATATTTGTTAAGTTTATTGGAACACAGGCACGTCATTCATTTGCGCAGTACTTCATGGCAGAGCTGAGTGTGAAGGCTCAGTACGGCTTGCAGATACTTATTATCTGGCCTTTTACAGAAAAAGTTTACAGACCCTTGCCCTCATGCAAACCTATAATTTGCATTTTATGGTTGCTCTTTCAAAGTCCAACCTGTCAACAAACACTTCTAAATCACCCCATCATGCACCATCCCTGACTTAACATTTGTTTCCACTTTGGGGTTCTCTTAGGTCTTTCATGATTTCTGCCTCAAAACTTTCCTTTATACAAAAACTCCATTTCCACTGAGTTGCCTAGTACCCGGTGGCTTCAGGCATCTCGGTCCCTGTTCAGTAACAGGTGAGGGCTGTAATGGGGGCTCTTCTGTGATAACCCCTCTGCAGGTCCACCCCAAACCCCCATCCCAGCCTCCCTGATGGACTTCCTCCAGTGTCAACCCTCCTCCCCAAGGCTTTTCCACTATAGCAGTGGTTGAGGGCAGAGAGAAGAGGCGACATGTGTGTTCTAACCAGGGTGTAGCCTGCTTGACCAAGTCACTAGAGCAACTTCATATTTACCATTTCATCACTTAATAGATTCTATTTTATTTTTGTGGTACTGGGGATTGAACCCAGGGGCATTCTACCTTCGAGCTACACCCCCTAGCCCAATTTTTTTTTTTTTAAATTTTGAAACAGGGTCCTACTAAGTTTTGGAGGGTCTTGCTAAGTTGCTGAGGCTGGCCTCTGAACCTGTGATCCTCCTGTCTCAGCCTCCCAAGTACTAGGTTTACAGGTGTGCCCCACCACGCCTGGCTGCATCATGGAGTTTAGTGGTCTTCACTGTTCACTTCCCAAGGATGTGGGCTGAAGTCTGAATTAGCTGGAGAACGAATTGATAGTGTAAATGAAAACCAAAACAAATTGGTTGCTCTTCGTGTTATATGAAAATCTCTTGAATTTTCTAAGACACAACTCTATATGTTCTAGAATTATACTTGAGGTTTAATTTATGGAAGTATGATTGACAACTCAGAGAATTCACTGCCATTGAAAGTTTTTTTTTATTACTTATATTTCTGAGGAGAAGGGGGCACATCACACCCAAACCTACAGCCCCAAAGGAAACACCAGGATGACCATGAGGCAGAAGACAGGAAACATGCCCCGGCCAAGACAGGGAACAGCATTAGGCCAGAGCTTTTATTGGGGTTTCTGTGGGGGAAAGCAAGGCAAAGCCAGGGAAACAGTTTAAGAGAGGCTAGTTTGAATAATTCCAGGAGGCCTTGAGGCTGCCCTAGTTTCTGGTATCTGGTCCTGGGATGATTTAGGGCAGGATATTAAAGTTTGGAAAGGGGATGGCTGGGACTATAGATTTAGGATTGGTTGGTTTGCATATAAGAGAGTATATAGACTGTTGTAACTTTAGGAGTTAGCAAGTCATGGATAGAGCAGTCTTTTCCAGGGTCTGTAAGGCCCCTAAATGTCAGAGTATC
>PVLC010024240.1:0-24874 GCA_004027655.1 Graphiurus murinus
GTGTTTTTTTTTTTTTTTTTTTTTTTTTTTTTTTTTTTTTTTTTTTTTTTTTTTTTTTTTTTGCAGTACTGGGGATTGAACTCAGGGGCATTCTAACTCCGAGCTATACCCCCAGTCCATTTCTTATTCATTATTTGGAAACAGGGTCTCACTAAGTTGCAGAGGGCCCCACTAAGTAGCTGAGGCTGGCCGAGAACCTGGAACCTCCTGTCTCAGCCTCCCAAATGCTGGAATGACAAGTGTGTGCCACCACGCCCAGCTATTTGGGGCTTAATGATAAAGGATTGTGGACCAATAAAGTAGGTTGAAGATCTTTAACGTTAAAAAAAATGACATTTAAATCAGATGTAGCGACACAAGGCTGTCATTCCAGTACCCGGGAGGCTGAGACAAGAGGATCACAGGTTCGAGGACAACCTCAGCAACTTAGTGAAACCCTCAGCAACTTAGCAAGACCCTGTTTCCAAATAAAAGAATAAAAAGGGTATGTGGTTAGGAGGTTCGAATGCCCCTGGCTTTAATCCCTAATACCACCCAGCCACACACAAAAATGACATCTAGAGCCGGGCGTGGTGGTACACACGTGTCATCCCAGCATTTGGGAGGCTGAGACAGGAGGATCCAGGTTCGCAGCCAGCCTCAGCTACTTAGTGAGGCCCTCTGCAACTTAGTGAGATCCTGTTTCCAAATAAAGAATAAAAAATAGGGCTGGGGGTGTAGCTTGGAGGTAGAATACCCCTGAGTTCAATCCCCAGTACTGCAAAAAAAAAAAAAAAAAAGCTATTTAGAAGTGCAGAGTTCCCCTAGCACCAGCAGGCCCACTAAAGCTCTGCTTATTCTATTATGGAGCCTGAGTCCCTCGCCTCCCCCCCCCACCCCCCCCAGCCCTCTTGTCTCCATCTCCTTTGCTGTCTCCATGGCTACCCACGGAGTCCAGGCCCAGCATTGCCCGGTCCTCCAGAGGAACCCAAGCTCCCTGAGCCTCCCGGCCCAGCCTCCAAACCCGACCTGTCCTTCTGCACAAACCCGACGGGGACGTCCTGCTGTCCTTAGGGAGGGTTAACTTGGCCTCTCTGCCCCACCGTCCCCTCCTGGACTTGGTTGGCTGAGCCCCTGCCCTCCCGCCCAGTCCCCGGAGTGCTTTCCCGTCCTCCTGTCCTGTCCTGACAACTTGCTGAAGGCCGCCTCTGTCTTCTGCTCCTCGCTGACCTGGCAGGCGGCCTCTGAGTTCTTCCTCCCGTCCCCGGGGCCCAGCGTCCGTGGGACACGGTTGACTCATCCTGCCTCCTACCGCTTGGGCTCTGAAGGAACTTCTGAGTCATAAGAGGAGCTGTTTTTGTACCCCGTGGAGCCTAGAAACTTTGGGCGTAGAGCCCTTCTCCTCGATGCCCTACACTGCTCAGACCTGGGAAGGCCCGACAGAGGGACCGTCTCGGCCTTAGTAAGGAAGACACCACCTTACTCCGGCCCAGCTGGTTTCATTAAATGTGCAAAATCTCCTTTGGCCACCACTTTATGTCCTATATTTAGTTAGTATGTTTTTTCCTAAGCCGGGCGTGGTGGCGCACGCTTGTAATCCCAGTACTTGGGAGGCTGAGACCGGAGGATCCGGGTTCGAGGCCAGCCTCAGCTACCTAGTGAGGCCCTCCGCAACTTAGTGAGACCCGGTTTCAAAACAAAGAATAAAAAATAGGGCTGGGGGTGTAGCTCAGAGGTAGAACGCTCCTGAGTTCAACCCCCAGTACCGAAAACAAAAACAAAAACAAAAAAACACAGGTCTGGAGTGATCATGCCGCGAGGTTTATGATTAAATGAGATGGACGTGAGGTACGAGGGAGCTTAATTCACTTTGTCAAATCGCAGGCTGTCTAAACGCCGGGTTTAAAGACATTAATAAGACAAAAGCTCCGGGCGGGCGGGCAGGCAGGCGGCAACTCCTGTATAGCTCCCATTTTTTAAAAAATTATTTTTTAATCTTCTCCGATGGCCCAATCGCTTGCACTGCGCCGAGACATAGGAACTGGCTCCTTTGGAGAGCCGTGACCCTCATCAGTCAGGTCCATGGGATACCTTCCTGTGACTCACTGTGAGTGGTTCTCGTGACCGTTCTGTTCCGTGGCCCGCCCCGTTCTCTGGTCTGTGTGTGTTGGACCCTCCTTGTTCCCCCGAGATGAATCCCGCCCGCGTTCTTCCAACGCCCCGCTGAAGGTGGCGTGCTCGTGTTTCTGTAAAGGATTCGTTCGTCTGTGTTCCTTGTAACCTTCTCATCTGGCCAGGGTGTGAGGTAATGCTGGCTTTGCTCCTGGATTTGGAAGCCATCCCTCCTCGTTGGTTGTTTGGAAGAGTTAGAAAAGAGTTGGCATGGGCTCTCCGTTTAAATACGCAGTTCTAGCCGGGCGTGGTGGCGCAGTCTTGTAATCCCAGCATTCGGGAGGCTGAGACCGGAGGATGAGGGTTCGTGGCCAGCCTCAGCTACCTAGTGAGGCCCTCCGCAACTTAGTGAGACCCTGTTTCAAACTAAAGAATAAAAAATAGGGCTGGGAGTGTAGCTCAGAGGTAGAATGCCCCTGGGTTTAATCCCCAGTACTGCAAAACATAAATAAATAAGTGCTCGCTACTAATGAATGAATCCAAGTTGCAACAACACAAAATCAAGATATAGAAATGAGTTTATCAAGGAGACCCACAGTCTCCTGCGCTAACAGGGAGTTCTCTGGAAAAGAAAACGTCCAAGATCCCCTTTAGGATAATAATAAAATGCCCGGGAGGAGATTTAACGAAGGAGGCGCAAGTCTAGACCCTGAAAGCCGGCAGAGAGAGGAGAGGGGAGACGTCGTGCAGGGGTCAGAAGTGACCTCGTCCAGCTGCCCGTGCCCCCAACGTGACTGCCAGATTTCAGCAATCCCTATCGAAATTCCAACGATGGTTTTGGTGTTTTGTTTTTGTTTTTAAACAGAAATGGAGGGGGGGGGGGAATTCCTAAAGTTTGTGTGGAAGCAGAAACGACCCCAAATAGCCAGCCGAGTTGTGAGCCAGGACGAAGCTCGAGGCGGCCAGACTATAATTACCTCTCGCCAGCGACGGGAGCAGCAGGACGCTGGCACGCAACAGCCGCGCAGACCCGGGGCGCAGCACCGAGCCCAGAAATAAACCCGCACATATGGCCCATCAAGGGCACGGAGAAGACGCCGCGGGGCGCGGACGGGCTCTCCTACCAAAGGACCAGGCACCTGGGGAGCCGACCAGACTTCTGTGGCGCCAGTACTCCAAGGAGAACTGAAAATGGGCTCCGGGAGCATCAATGTGAGACCTTGAACTGCACATGTCCCAGAAAGAAACAGAGAGAGGGAGAGAGACGGGGAGAAAGACAGAGAGAAAAGAGCAAGTGATCGTGAGCTCCTGGGCAGAGGCGTGGGCGGGTGTCACTTTTGGGGATTTAGCACCCAAAACACAGGCAATAAAAGCAAAACAAGCTGGGCGTGGTGGCGCACACTTGTAATCCCAGTACTTGGGAGGCTGAGACTGGAGGATCCGGGTTCGAGGCCAGCCTCAGCTACTTAGTGAGGCCCTCTGCAACTTAGTGAGACCTTGTTTCAAAATAAAGAATAAAAAATAGGGCTGGGGGGTATAGCTCGGAGGTAGAATGCCCCTGAGTTCAATCCCCGCAAAATAAATAAATAAATAAATAAATAAATAAATAAATAAATAATAAAATAAAAGCAAAACATACAAGCAGAAGCACGCAGAGCTGGAAAGTCTCCCCACACTAAAGGAGCCGGTCAACAAAACGGAACGGAGCGGGGGCTGGGGCTGGGGGGTGGGGATGCTCCCAAACCGGCTCCATGAGGGGGTTCACGTCTTTGCTAACTGTCCTCTCTCCCATGCCGTCCTTTGTGGGGTCTTCTAAATTCCCTTTTTCAAGCGCCCGACGCACCAGCATTGCAGAATCAGTGCCCAAGACAGCGATGGTCACCGTAACATTTGTTTTCCTGAGAATGTAGCGGCTGGCCCCCGATTGGCAGTTTTTCACATGGATTTGTCCTTTGAACACCCTGGGGTGGGGAATCTATTTTTAGTCCCTGCTTCTTTGTTTTAGGTACTGGGTAATTGAGCACTGGGGAATTCTGCCTCTGAGCTCTACCCCTGGCCCTATTTTATTTTATTTTGTGGTTTTTTTTTTTTACTTTTTGAAACAGGGTCTCAGTAGGTTGCTGAGGGTCTTGCTAAGTAGCTGAGGCTGTCGGCAAATCTGTGATCCTCCTGTCTCAGCCTCCCAAGTCCTGGGATGACAGGCATATGCCACCATGCCCAGCTAATCCCTGGTTCTTTTTCTTCATTTTTTTGTGTGTGGTACTGGAGATTGAACCCAGGGGCATTCTACCTCCAAGCTCCACCCTCAGCCCTATTTTTTATTCTTTCTTTTGAAACAGAATCTCACTAGGTTGATGAGGGTCTTGCTAAGTTGCTGAGGCTGTCGGCAAATCTGTGATCTTCTTTTTCTTCTTTTTTTTTTTTTTTTCAGTACTGGGGATTGAACCCATGGGCATTCTACCTCCAACCTTCACCCCCAGCCCTATTTTTCATTCTTTATTTTGAAACAGGGTCTCACTAAGTTGCGGAGGGCCTCACCAGGTAGCTGAGGCTGGCCATGAACCCGGATCCTCCAGTCTCAGCCTCCCAAGTACTGGGATGACAGGTGTGCGCCACCACGCCCAGCTCATCCCTGTTTCTTAAATGAAGAAACTGAGAGAGACCAGGGAAAGTTATATCACTTGTCTGGGGGTCATTCAAAGATGTAGAAAGTAGCACAGCCAGGTTGAAACCGAGGCTGGTCAACCACAAGCCTGAGGTCCTGCTAGCTGGATTAAAACTGGGGAGCCAGTTGCAAAAAAGAAAAAGAAATATTTCATGTTGTAGAGTAAAATGGCTGATTGGATTCTTTAAATGTACTGACACTGCTGAGCCCGGGCACGGTGTCACATGCCTAGTCGTCTCTGTACTTGGGAGGCTGAGACGGGATGATGGCAGGTTCAAGGCCAGTCTTGGCCACTTAGCAAGACCCTGACTCGGAACAAAAAGGGCTGGGGGTGCCGCTCAGAGGGAGCCCTCCTGGATTCAACCCCCAGTCCCATAAGAAAAGACAAAAACACGATTCTTTTTTTTTTTTTTTTCAGTACTGGGGATTGAACTCGGGGGCATTCTACTTCCGTGCTACACCTCCCAGCCCTATTTTTTATTCTTTATTTTGAAACTGGGTCTCACTAAGTTGGGGAGGGCCTCACTAAGCAGCTGAGGCTGGCCGGGAACCCGGATCCTCTGGCCTCAGCCTCCCAAGTGCTGGGAAAAAAACCCCACGATTCTTACTGCCAGCTTTGTTTGTGTGTCGTGTCCTGTGCTGCCGCTGGGCCGCCCACCAACGGGGAGGTTTGCTCGGGCCACACCAAGGTGGAGGAAGCCAGAGCTTCCCGCAGACCTCTGACCTCTCTTCCCCAGCGTCCATTGTGGCTCAGAGGCGGTAGTGCAGCATGAACCCGTGTCTGGAAGGAGAGGACTGCAGGGTGCTGCCAGACGACTTGGGCTGGGCCTGCAGCAGCGGCCATAAAGTGAAAACCACCAAGGTCAGTCGTCCGTCCTCCCCTTCAGCCTCCTCTTCATCCTCCCCAAAACCAGGGGTGCCGCTGCCCTGCGGCAGGAGAGTAGCCTCCCGGCTCCAGGCGTGCGTCTCTGGCCTCTTAGCAAAGCCCACTCCCACAGAAGACAGCAGTGTTCTGGTAAGTGTTGTCTAGTTTTAGACAGGGGCCGCTGAGTCTCTTTCTGCTCCTTTTGAGGATCATCGTTTAAACAGACCCGTGTATTACAACACCACCGAGGCCGCCACAGCAGCAAGGATCTACAGACAGATAAAGCGCCCAGGTAGACGCACTTCCTGCCTGGAGGGTCGTAGAGCCTTGTTCACGAGTCTTAGACGGCAGTGGATTTCCTACCCGGGGGCATCTCTCCAGTCTAATGCTGAAGGGCCCAGGTCCTCTAGTTCTCCAGCTAGAATCCCAACCTGTTCTTCTTTATATATATACTTTTCTTGGTGCGTTATAGTCTCATGTCATAAGGTAGTTCAGATGATGGGGGCATCTGTGCGCATGGTGCTTGGTGAACTTCCCCCGGCTGCCTCCCTACGCCCTCCCCTGCCCCACACGTGGCACTGAGGTTTGCGTTGATAGTTTCACATAAGTATATAATGTCAATGGAAGCGTTTCCTTCATTAATTCTCAGTCTCCATCACCACCCTCCCTTAGAGCCCCTCAATCACTCTCTCAATCACTTCCCTTACCGAAAGTCCCTCTGGTATCCCAATTCCTCCCTGGCTTCCACATAAGACAGAAAACATATCTTTTTTTTTTTTTTTTCTGGTACTGGGGATTGAACCCAGGGGCATTCTACCTCCGAGCTACACCCTCGGCCCTATATTTTTATTCTTTATTTTGAAACAGGGTCTCACTAAGTTGCAGAGGACCTCACTAAGTAGCTGAGGCTGGCCATGAACCTGTGATCCTCCTGTCTCAGCCTCCCAAGTAATAGGATTACAAGTGTACTCCACCACACCCGATTTAAAGTATTATTTTTTAGGGGGCTCAGGATCGAACCCAGGGGCATTCTACCCCCAAGCTACACCCCCAGCCCTTTCTTCTTCTTCTTTTTTTTAATTTTAAAACAGGCTCTATGAGTTGCTGAGGGTCTTGCTAAGTAGCTGAGGCTGGCCATGCCTTGCTATAAATTTTAAATTGAGCAAAATCTTTAGCTGATATTATTGTACCTCACCCTCCAAATCAACAGAACAGTAATCCAGTTGGTTAGCTTCTTGTTGTCTAGTCAAAGTCATAATATCAACATCAAGACCGCTTTCAACTTTAACCGAGATTGCCAGCGGACACATGATTCTGTGAGGTTCAGGGTAACGTCTGCTGTGTGGCTGGCCTTCCGAATCCGCAGGAACCTGCATCCATGGGTTTCAGCGGCCACGGGTCGAAAGCTATCGGAAACGTGGCCGCGTCTCCTCCAAACCGGCACAGATGGTTGTTTTGTCCTTGTCCCCTCAACAGTACGACACAAGGACGTAGCATTTCCTCTGCATCCGCTGTTCTAAGTGATGTAGAGCTGAGTTCAACCTTAGGGGGGATCCAAGTCCCATGCCTTTCTACGGCGGCAGGGACTTGAGATCTGGGGTCCTGGGGCCACCCCCATGGCGACGGGGGACGGCCACCTGCCCGCCCGGGAGTTCTTTGTTGGAGAAGCAGGGAGGTCACGCTCCTCTCGATGTAGAGTTCCAGACTAAGGAAACCCAGCGCCCCCTCCCGCTAAACTAACTGTGTGCGGTCCAACTTCATTCCCGATACTCCGGGTCCTTCCTCCCTGCCCCCCATTAAAAATGCCGACATCAGCTTGGTGGCTCATGCTTGTAATCCCAGCATTCAGGAGGCTGAGACTGGAGGATCTGGGTTTGCGGCCAGCCTCAGCTACCTAGTGAGGCACTCCGCAATTTAGTGAGACCCTGTTTCAAAATAAAGAATAAAAAATAGGGCTGGGGGTATAGCTCAGAGGTAGAATGCCCCTAGGTTCAATCCCCAATACTGCAAATAATATTAATAATAATAATATAAAGAATAAAAAATAGGGCTGGGGGTGTAGCTCAGAGGTAGAATGCCCCTAGGTTCAATCCCCAATACTGCATATAATAATAATATAAAGAATAAAAAATAGGGCTGGGGGTGTAGCTTGGAGGTAGAATGCCCCCTGGGTTTAGTTCCCAGTACCGCAATAAATAAATAAATATATAAATAAGTTAAAAATTTAAAAAGAAAAAAATGCTGATGTCTCCAGCGTCTTTTTCTTTTGTCCTCATATTTCTTGTAGAGGAAGGAATGGTCTTTTGGAAGGTTGCGTTTGTGTTGGTTTTTAGATAAAATGTAAAGCGGGCCGGCCCGGTGGGCAGCAATTGGCGGGAGAGTGTGTGCGTGCTCGCATGTGTGTGTGTGCGTCTCTATTTTTCTGCGTCCTTGGAGAGCACTTCTGCGGGCAGCAGGCCTGGAGGGGCGTCTTGGCTCCGTGTGTGTGTGCTTGGAGTCTAAGTTTGCTCTCGCTGAATCCTCAGCGGTAGTGACATTTCATTTAGCGCTTGGAAAAAAGTTCTGGAAAGCATGATACAGTTCCCCAAGCCATCGTGATACTTGGACTGCCTTTATTTATCTATTTTCTTTTCTTTTTTTTTTTGAGTGATATGCCACTTGAGAATAATCTCAACGTTGTAAGACTTTGTTCCTTTTATTAATCTGAGTCAGTGCAGCCTGCACTGCGGAAACCATTTTATGTCTGCTCCGGCCCATGTACGCCCGCCTGGGCGGATTCCTCTCTGGAGCCGAGGCGGCCGGCTGACCGGCAAGCTCGGCTTTGGCCCCAGGAGCTCTGTCTTTGTCTTGAAATCGGCTCTGACTCTGCAGCTGGGAGACTAGCGGCCTGCCCCGGCCTCCCTCGAGGAGGCTCCGGCGTGTAACGGAATAGTCCTCTTGCCCTTCAGGAGCCTGTGCACAGCTGCAGCGTAACACAGAAAGGCCAAAAGTCAGAAGGTCTGTCAGCACCCGGCCGCCTGGGCCAGAACGGTATTTTCCATTTAAATGCAAATACAGAAAGAGTTAGCAGTGCCAGGGAGTGGTGGCGCACGCTTGTCATCCCCGTACTTGTCATCCCAGCATTTGGGAGGCTGAGATCGGAGGATCCGGGTTCGCGGCCAGCCTCAGCTACCTAGTGAGGCACTCTGCAACTTAGTGAGACCTGGTTTCAAAAGAAAGAATAAATAATAGGGCTGGGACTGGAGCTTGGAGGTAGAATGCCCCTGGGTTCCACTTGCAGTACCAGTACCGCAAAGAAAACAAAAAGCAAGAGTTAGCGGTAGTCCATGAGAGTCAGGACCCGGGCCAGAAGATGGTCAGGTGAGGGTGGGCGGTGTCCTAGCCAGAGACCTTTCACAGGTGTGAAGGACCAGCCTCCGCGTTCTTCTGCCCACACACTTGTCAACAGCTCCATAGAAGGTACGGCTTCTCCTTCCGGTGGGAAAATGCAGCTCTCTCTGAAAGGTCTTCCTTTTCCTAAGAGATGGACAGACAGACGGACCGATGGACGGACGGACAGACAGACAGACAGACAGACGGCCGAGTCCCGCTGAACGGCCAGGGCTCTGGACTCCTGTGCCAGGGGCTCAGAGTTAAGGTTTCAAACGGGGGCATGGCACCGTGTCTTGGTGTTTTTGCTTTTGTTTTTGTTTTCTTGTGGTACTGGGAATTGACCCCAGGAGCATTCTAATTCCGAGCCCCCGCCCCAGCCCTCTTTTATTTTGAAACGGAATCTCCCTAAGTTGCTGAGGACCTCGCTACATTGCTGAGGATGGTCTGGAACCTGAGATCCTCCTGTCTCAGCCTCCCAAGTACCCGGCAGATGGCAGGTGTGCACCACTACGCCGGCTAACCCGGATGTTTAACAGTGAGAAAAACACAACCACCACCCTCTTTAATTTCCACTAAAGGTAGCAGTTTTACAATATAAGTTTCTCTTTCAAAAAGAGAAATGACAAAGAGGGAAATTTTGGTCTTGAAATATACGGACTTAGCGGGGCGTGGTGGCGCACACTTGTCATCCCAGCATTTGGGAGGCTGAGATGAAGGATCCCGGTTTGCAGCCAGCCTCAGCTACCTAGTGAGGCACTCCGCAACTCAGTGAGACCCTGTTTCAAAATAAAGAATAAAAAATAGGGCTGGGGGTGTAGCTCGGAGGTAGAATGCCCCTGAGTTCAATCCCCAGTACCACACACACACAAAAAAGAAATATACAGACTTAGCTGGGCATGGTGATGCATGCCTGTCATCCCAGTACTTGGGAGGCTGAAACAGGAGGACCGCAGGTTTGAGGCCAGCCTCAGGGACTTAGCAAGACCCTCGGCAACTTCCAAATAAAAAATAAAATAGGGCTGGGGGTGTCGCTCGGAGGTAGAATGGTCCTGGGCTCGATCTGCAACACCACACACACACACACACACACACACACACAGTTTAACCAGCATTCATTTGACAACTCTTTGGTGTCCTTGGCACTCCTGACCGGCCAGAGTTCTATTACGTCATCCGCTCCAAGCCAGGCAGACATCGCCCTGTTCCGGGAGCCTCCCAGGGGTGTTTTATTTGTAATCTGAAAGCAAGAGACGGGAAGAGCTCCGTCTGAGAGTTGAGGTGGTGCCGCTGGTCTAGGTGTCAATGTAGTTCACTGGGTCCTGCGGTGGCGGGAAGCTCGTGCTCGGCGGGTCTGGGTGTCCGACGCTCAGGTATTTACTTTGTTTTAGGTGACGCGGTAGCTCACGGAGGGACGTCGGCTTGCCCAGTGCGCTGTGTGGACGACAGACCTGGCGGGGCAGTTGTCTTGGATTTAGGCCAGTTCTCCTCCACGCCCCGTGGGTGCAGAGAAGGGGCCTCATCTGGCTGCTTCGTGCTTTTGAGACAAGGAATCTTCCCAATGGCAGCAGCCACGCAGATGACAGCTGCGCCAGACTCCAAAGGAACACACCTCCAAGAAAGCCTGGAAGCACCGACTCGGGAGGGGCCTCGCTCTGTCCCCCGAGAACTTTTCCTCCAGTCATTGTACGGTCGTGGTTTGAAAAGGGGGCGCAAATACGGAAGTTCTGCCCTGCCGCCGGCATGTTCACAAAAAGTCAATCGATGAACTCTGGCCACCCGGTGAAGAGGTTTATGTTCTAGACCCGGAAGAAGTTTTCGCTGTGGGTCGTCTAAAGGATTTTGCCTCTTAAGTGCCACGGATAGGTTAGCAGCGCAGAAAAGGAGGGTGTTTTCAGTCAAGCACAGTGTTTGACTGAGTTCCAATATTTTAATATTCTAATATTTCACTGCCACAAACACTGTTATGACCCATTCACAGAAGAATGGAAACCCGGGTGGGGAGTTTGGCAGCGCCCACGTGGGCAAATCCTTTAACGTGGAAAGCGGTCTCTGTTTGGATGAAGGGTAATTTCGGAGATCCAGTTACACCAACTGTCGGAAAACATCGTATGAGCTTCCGGATGAGTCTTGAAGTGCCGAGTCTGTGGACCACAGGTGACCGATGCTGGGCTGTGCTTTTCCCCTGCTTGTGTGTTAGCTGTCTTGTATCTTTAGATTCGAGGGAAATCTGCGTCTTCTATTTCTGGTTTTAACAAGTTGGTGCCAGGCCTTGCTCCCCAAATTCTCAGATGCAGAAAAAAGCCACAGGTGCGGATTTTAGGTTCACGGCGTGTTAACTAGTGTACGTACTACCGAAACGATGCCGGATGGATTTTGTATTTGCAGAAACACCAAAGACGCGGGTTCTCCATTAATTTCCCCTGTCTTTGGATGATTACGGGAGGGGCATCAGTAACCGTTGCCGTTGTTTTGAGTGGTAAGCAGCGTTTGACTTTGCTCCTGCAGAAGGAGTGTGACTGGGTGGCACCTGTGGACTCACTTGTGTGGGAATTTGACTGGCTGGCCTTTGGAAATTGTTACTCCCATACTGAGAAGGAAAAACTTCATCCCATTGAAGATTATGTATGGTTTTTTTTTTTTTTTTTTTTTTGTGATTACTTCACTCCTTAAGATTTTTCGTTGGCATTCCCAAGCTTGCAAGTTCTTAAACATAAATGTGTAAAATGATTCATTTTAAAAATCGCACTTGAATTTGCAGATTCAAGTGCTTGGCACAACCGGAGCCTGTAATCTGGGTCACCGTCTTATTTCTTCTCCAAAACCACGAGGTGTTAAGGAGAATTTTAAATCTGTTGAGCAGCCGGGCGCGGTGGTGCATGCTTGTCATCCCGGGGGCTCGGGAGGCTGAGACAGGAAGATCTTGGGTTCAAGACCAGCCTCAGCCATGTAGTGAGACCCAGTTTCAAAATGCAAACTAAGCCAGGCATGGTGGCGCACGCTGAAGCCCTTCTTGTTTCTCGATTTCTGTCCGGCTCCTCCATACGAGAGAAAACACACACGCAGGACCCTGCGCTTTCTGAGACTGGCCGATCTCACCGAGCCTCGTGTTCTCCAGCTCCATCCCGTTTTCCTGCAAGTGATGTAATTTTGTTCTTCCTTATAGCTGAGTGAAATTCCACTGTGTGTGTGTTGAAACACGGTTTTGTGATCTGTTTCTCAGTTGACGGACACCTTAACCTGGTTCCATTATTTGGTTCTTGTGAATTGCTCTGCTAGAACCTGGGGTGTCACGAGAGTATTCGGATTTAACTCTTCTGGAAAGGGGCCAGGCAGCGGTTCAGCCTCGTCCTATGGTGGATCCCGTCCTAGTCTTTTGTCTTTTTTTTTTTTTTTTTTTGGCGGTACTGGAAATTGAACCCAGGGACATTCTACCTCTGAGCTACACCCCCAGTCCTATTTTTTATTCTTTATTTGAAACAGGGTCTCACTAAGTTGCGGAGGGCCTCACTAAGTAGCTGAGGCTGGCCATGAACCTGGATCCTCCCATCTCAGCCTCCCAAGTACTGGGATGACAAGGGTGTCCGGGTTTGTTGACAATATGCTGTGGCAATGTGGAGGTGACTCTCAGGTGCAAAGACTTGGCCCCCGGGATGGGTACACAAGCCCTCCACCACCCCGCCACTTGGCTGGCTCCCCCCCTTTGAATACTTCTGCCTCCACGCTTGAATTTTGCTTTGGAAGGACTCATTGGCACCCAGGTGGAGAACTGGTTATCGAAACGGCCTCAGCCACGTGCCCGTGTCGCTGACGAGGGTCCTGGGTTGGACAGAATTCTCTGGGGGCGACGAGGGACCCGTTGATCAAGGCAGAACCTACCGCCTTCACCATCAAATGCCGTCACCACCCTCGAGGTCTCTGCAGTCGGCCGGCACTGCTGAGCGCTGGACCCAAGGCACGGAGGACACGCTTCTGCGCTGGGGATGGCAGGCTCCCGCTCCCGGTCACATCCCACCTCGCTGTGTTACAACGGCAGGGCAGCCCGACCGGAAAAAGTTTACTGATCCCTCTTCTACAGGATGGAAATGCAGACTTTACAAATAAAAGAAGCGTTCCCAGGAGCACTGCAGGAGAGGGTCCGCCGCTGGGGCGCAGGACGCCCAGGAGCCTGAACTAAGGTTGTTGCGACTTCCCTCTGTACTTCCCGAGCGGCCGGCTGTGTGCGTTTCGGCATCTTTCCCTGCACCAGGGGGCTGATGATCTGATGGAGACAGCCCCCTGCCCTGCCCTGGTCCCGTTTCTGTTGCTAGAGCAGAATGCTGGGGTCTTTAGCATCGACCTAGGAAAGGCGTTGGTGGGGCTCACGGTTCCACTCTGCAGAGTCCCCCGCCCCGGTGGAATGCACAAGCAGCTGCCCGCCACGGACCAGACGGGGCTGGAGGGCCGGCCCCACTCCAGCTATACTCCCTGAAACTAATCCGCCACCCAGAGAGAGGCACGTGGACCCCAAACAGCCGCTCTCACCCTGCGTTTCCAGAGGAGCAAGCCATCTTCACACCCCAGCCACCTCGAGGGTGTTCTACGAAACGTCCTGGGTCGTGACCCTCTTAGCATGGTGGCCAGCGGAGAAGGCAGTCCTGACGGCGGGAATCCGGCCCCCCGAGCTGGCTGGCAGGGCAGGATCACGACACGGGGCTTCTGTCCGCTTCTGTCTGGCTCATCCCGGGCCTGGGCGGGAGACCTGGAGGGAAGCAGTCATGTCAAGCTACAAAGCGATCTTGTAAACAGCAACGGAACAAAAGAGGGCTGAATAATTGATGCGCAGTGTCTCAGGCATGTCAGCGGCCTTGGCGCTATCGATCGCTGGCCTTGGACGAGGCCGGGCTCCGCGGGCATGCTCGCCGCCCCTTCCCGAGTTCTCGGGCTCCGTGGGTGTTCACGGATCGCTTGCACGTCAGGGGTGTGGAGCCAGCATCTCTGTGTGGGTCACTGTCCGTCCTGATCCTCAGCTAGAACTCGGGAGAGGACCGGGGGACGGAGCTTTCTACCTGGCTGCCGTGTCTGACATTCCTGGAAAAGGGGCTTCATATATATTTATTTTGCGGTACTGAGGATTGAACCCAGGGGCATTCTACCTCCGAGCTACACCCCCAGTCCTATTTTTTATTCTTTATTTTGAAACAGGGTCTCACTAAGTTGCGGAGGACCTCACTAAGTAGCTGAGGCTGGCCGCGAACCCAGATCCTCAGGTCTCAGCCTCCCAAACGCTGGGATGACAAGCGTGCGCCACCACGCCCGGCTCAGTACAGAAACTCTTAAGGGATATCTCCCTCTGCCTGTTCTTGCGGTGAACACCTTAAGGAATAAGCACAGCGACGCCCACGGCCGATGGTGATGCAGCCAGCAGGGCTATGGCCGGAGTTCCTTCTCCTAGCTCCCCCTTCTTCACAGGGCTGAGCCTGAGTCCCTCCCCTGGGGACCCTGCGAAAGAGCCCTGACTTCTGAGACTCGGTCAGCTAAGGGGACGGCGCTGGAACCGGGACTCGGTCAGGAGAGCCACGCTGGGCAGACGTGCGTCCTCCACCCAGACAGGTCTGTTTGCTTCCGACGTGGGATTGAACCCAGAGACATTCTACCCCTTAGCTACACCCCCAGTCCTTTTTATTTTTATTTATTTATTTCGGTTTGGAAACAGGGTCTCCCTAGGCTGCTGAGAGTCTCACTACATTGCTGAGGCTGGCCTCCAACCTGCAATCCTCCTGTCTCAGCCTCTCATGTATGGGGAAGACAGGGGCGCACCACCATGCCAACTGGTCTCTGTCAAACTACCTCCCTCTGAGGTTGTCCTAGCATAAGTATAACTGAGCCAAAGTATGGCAATGATTCATTAAAACTCCACCCAGAGCCAGGCGTGGTGGCGCAGCTTGTAATCCCAGCATTCGGGAGGCTGAGACCAGAGGATCCAGGTTTGCGGCCAGCCTCAGCTACCTAGTGAGGCACTCCGAAACTTAGTGAGACCCTGTTTCAAAATAAAGAATAAAAAATAGGGCTGGAGGTATAGCTCAGAGGTAGAATGCCCCTGGGTTCAATCCCCAGTACTGCAAAAAAAAAAAAAAAAACTCCACCCAGAGCCAGGCGTGGTGGCGCACGCTTGTCATCCCAGCATTCGGGAGGCTGAGACTGGAGGATCCAGGTTCGCAGCCAGCCTCAGCAGCTACTTGGTGAGGCCCTCCACAACTTAGTGAGACCCTGTTTCTAAATAAAGAATAAAAAATAGGGCTGGGGGTGTAGCTCAGAGGTAGAATGCCCCTGGGTTCAATCCCTAGTACCGCAAAAAAAAAAAAAAAAAACTCCACCCAGAGAAGCTGGCCCTGGACGGGACCGCCCTGCCCTGCCACCCCCGCTCCGAGAAGGGTGTTCGGCAGTGTGATTTATTAGCATGTTCTTTTATCAATATTACTCTCCGTGCCCTTTTGGACTTGTTCCTCCGCATAATTTCACCAAGTAATTTGATTTTATGAAATTTACTCTTATTACAGGGATTCTAATATACCAGCTCATGATGAGTTTATTTGCAAGAAAGAAACAATTCTTTCTTTTTTTTTTTTTTAAATGTCTTTAGTTCTGAAACAGATGGAAAAAAAAAACATTCTTATTTTCTGTTTCTTTTTAAAATTCGTTTTAAAATTTTTGTAGTGCTGGGGATTGAAACCAGGGGCATTTCTACCTCTTATCTACACTCCTAGCCCTGTTTTATATTATTGTTATTATTGTTATTTTTAGGCAAAGGGGATTGAACCCAGGGGCATTTAATTTTCAAGGCATACACCCAGCTTTTATTTCCATTTCCATTTGGAAACTGTGTCTCCCTAGGTTGCTGAGAGTCTTGCTATGTTGCTGAGGCTGGCCTTGAACCTGCGATCCTCCCGTCTCAGCCTCCCAAGTATTGGTATTACAGGTGTATGCCACTGTGCCTAGCGTTTCATTTCTCTTTTCTTTCCTTTCTTCCTCCTTCCCTTCCTCCCTGTCGCCTTTTGTGTGTGTGTGTGTGTGTGTGTGTGTGTGTGTGTGTGTGTGTGGTCCTGGGGATTGAACCCAGGGACACTCTATCACTGAGCACATCCTCAGCCCTTGTTGACTTTTCATTTCAAGACAGAGTCTTACTTACTAAGTTTCCCAGGCCGGCCTCGCATTGGCAATCCTCCTGCCTCAGCCTCCCGAGGCTCTGGAATTACAAACCTGCACCAAAGTGTCCCCCCCATCCCCGCTTTCCTTACCAGTTACGCCCACGTCATGGGAAACACAAAGTATCAACCCTTGGCATGTGACAAATGTATCCAAGACGACACTGCGTCTTCCTCCCAAACCAGCAGAGCCGGCCGGGGCGTGCATTGGAAGGAGTCGCGTCCGAGTTCAGCCCGCGCTTCCGCAAACCCGCCATAAAAGCACCTCGTGGGATGCGCCCCATTGGGGCTGCGTTTGCGGGGGTCCAAGTGGGAGCAGACACCGGCAGGGCCCGATCCCTCGCTGTCCCAGGAGCTCCGGGCCCTTCAGAGACGCAGGCAGGGCAGGGACTCAGCGCCCCCCCCCCATCACGTCCAGGGATGACGGTGACGGAGGGATGGGAAGCCGACCAGAGGGAGCGGGAGCTGATGTGTTGCTTACGGGCCGCCCGGCGGTACGGAGCCACCGGGCAGAGTCTCAGCAAATCAATCGTCCGGATGCTAGATGCTCAGGGAGGCCGGTTACCCAGACACGCTCCCAGGACCCGCCGGCCCCAGGAGGCAGGGGTGTATCGCAGAGCTGCCGACTCCTTCTAAGAGCAGAAACAGCTGCTGACGCCTGGGGGAAGCAGGGGCAGGGCTGGGGCTCAGTCGCCCAGGCTCTGGTGGATGGACGGATGGATGGACGGACGGACGGACGCGATGGCCAGGTGCCTGGACGGCTGTTGGCTGCAGCTCTGAGGCCTCGACTGGTGGGAAGAAACCTGGACAGCTTCCCAGAGCCTGCCTCGCGGGTTGGGGTAACAGGTTTTACCTGGTGCACAGAGCAGGGTGGGGAGGAGGAGGAGGAGGAGGAAGAGGAGATGGAGGAAGAGGAGGAGAATGAGGAGGAGGAAGAGAAGGAGGAGGAAGAGGAGGAGGAGGAGATGGAGGAGGAGGAGGAGGCATTTTACCTCTGAGCTTCACCCCCCAATCCTCTTTATTATTATTATTATTATTATTATTATTATTATTATTATTATTATATTTTGAAATAGGGTCTTGCTAAGTGGTTGAGGCTGGCCTCCAACCTGTGAGTCTCCTATCTCAGCCTTCCCAGTACTGGGATTAAGGTATGCCCATCATGCCTGGCTCAGAGCTTCCTTCCTTCTCTCTCTCTCTCTCTCTCTCTCTCTCTCTCTCTCTCTTGTCTTTCTGTGTGTGGTTCTGGGGATTGAACCCAGGGGCCTTCTACCTCCAAGCTACCACCAGCCCTGTTTTATCTTTTATCTTGAAATAAGGCCTCATTAAGTTGCTGAGGGCCTCGCTCAGTTGCCGAGACCGGCCTCCAACCTGCGATCCTCCTGTCTCAGCCTCCCAAGGACTGGGATGACAGGTGTGTGCCACCACTCCCGGCTCCGCGTTTGTCTTAATGTTGGAACTGGATGCTTGTGGCAGAGAAGGAAGAAAAAAGACGATGATAACATTTTAAAAGCAAACAGAACTGGCCGGGCGTGGTGGCGCACGCTTGTAATCCCAGCATTCGGGAGGCTGAGACTGGAGGATCAGGGTTCGCGGCCAGCCTCAGCTACCTAGTGAGGCACTCCGCAACTTAGTGAGATCCTGTTTCAAAATAAAGAATAAAAAATAGGGCTGGGGGTGTAGCTCGGAGGTAGAATGCCCCTGAGTTCAATCCCTAGTACCGCAAAAAAAAAAAGCAAACAGAACTGGATTTCAAAATCCAAAAAGAGACACCCCCCCCCCTTCCGCCTCCCGGAATAAGCAGAAGACATTGAAAACTGGTAGAACTGGGCTGAGATGTGCCGAGGGCAGTGGCTTGGCCGGCAGAGAGCTGGGGGAGTTTTGCGGGGGCTTCCTGAAGGCTCCTCTTAGGGGAAAGCCTTTCCTCTCGCACCCTGACGGCCGGCGGGGGACTCTTCCGTGACCCAGCCGCCCTACGACGCAGGCTCTCTGCGAGATCGGCTTCAGACTCCCTCTCAAGTTCTCCTCGAAGGTCCAAGTTGATGAAACAGCAACCATTAGAGAGCACATGGAGGGGGCAGGGGCGGGGGTTGCAACTTGATATTCTCTGCGTACCTCTCGTTCTGTAATTATTCCATGGGTGAGGGAGTCGTTCTCTGGTCCCATCCAGGAACAGGAAAAAAAAAAAAAAAAAAAACTCTTCATTTCAGACAAGCAGCCCTGGGCGCCCCCCGCGATAGTCTGTGATTAAAAAGAGAAGGGTCGAGTGTTATCCCTCCAAATACGCCAGCTTCACGGGCCATCGAGGCCGGCGCCTGCGTTGTTTCTAATTCCAGGGCTTAGAATAATATTTATTTATTATTATGATTTCCTTTCTTTCTTTTTTTTTTTTTTTTTTTTTTTTTAAGGAGGCAGGCGTGACATACTGCGGGCACTCCTGGAGCTAGCAGAGATGATAAAGTGTTTTAGCCCCAGCAGGAGCTCCGAGGAAATCCTTTTATTAAAAAGATGCCACCGTGCGTGGGCTCGGGGTGGGACGGATTGCGGAGGAATGGGGGGTGACAGGCGAGGGCTTTGCAAAGTTAATGTCTTCCCCTAATTAGAGAGCTAGGAATGGCTTCCGCCGACGCCGGCCACAGGTAGACAGAGAGAGCACCGCATCCCTGGCTCAGCACGGATTCCGACCCCGGGAGCTCACCAGGAGGGGCTGAGGGTTGACCCATGAGCCGGCTGCAAAACGTGGCGGCTGCCATTTAATTAGGAGCCTCTCTCTTCTGTTACACTTTGATTTTTTTTTTCCTTAGTTCACCTTTTATTTATTTATTTATTTATTTATTGCGGTACTGGGGATTGAACTCAGGGGCACTTTACCTCTGAGCTACACCCCCAGCCCTATTTTTTTATTCTTTATTTTGAAACAGGGTCTCACTAAGTTGCGGAGTGCCTCACTAGGTAGCTGAGGCTGGCGTCGAACCCGGATCCTCCGGTCTCAGCCTCCCAAATGCTGGGATGACAAGCGTGCGCCACCACGCCCGGCTCTTAGTTCGACTTTTAATGCCTTCTTGTTCCTATTATTTTGTGGGACTAGGGATCGCACCCAGGGGCGTTCTCTCTCTCAGCCATACCCCCTATTTTCTTTTTTTTTAATTTGGAAGCAGGGTCTCACTAAGTTGCTGAGGGTCTCGCTAAGTCGCCGAGGCCGGTCTCAACCCTGCCATCCTCCCGCCTCAGCCTCCCCAAGTACTCAGATGACAGGAGCGGGCCACCACGCCCGGCTTTCAGATACTTTAATTGTGCTTCTCAGCTACCTTGGGGATGGGCAGGTCCGTCCGTGGCTTCCCTGGCAGAATCGATCTCGGTCGAGTTTGTAAGGCGTCCTGTCTCACGAGAGGGCTTGTTACGGTGGCCTCTCCCCACCAGCAAGAACTCGGAGGACACCAGGAGGGTACGCATGTGGGGTTCACATCCGGCCTGCACGCGCTAGAGGCCGGCCATGACTATCCACCGCCGCTGAACTTACCACTGGTGAGCCAAGATCCAGGACTGGGTGGGCATTTCAGGATGCCGGAATGGGTAATAAATGGCGTGTGCGTGCATGTGTGTGTGTGTGCATGTGTGTGTGCATGGGGGGGGGGGCAAACCGTGTCGGGAAGACAAGCAGAGGCCGCTCTCTCTTGAATCCTGCGTTCCTCTTCTCAACAGCCCGTTTGGGGCTGGCCGAAGTCTCAGAGAGTTGCAAAAGGAGAGGGAGGGAAAGGTGGAGATAATTAACAAGTGAGACCACGAAGTGGAGGGGAAAATTCTGGAACGTGGGGACCCTGGGAGAGACGGGATGAAGGTACGTGACTCTAAAGCCACCTTCTTGTCATCTTCCCCGAGAGCCGACAGCCCCACGTAATGAGACCTCGGGTTCCTGCTTGTACGCGTCTGACGTCTTCTCTAAGGACTTTCCTAGCATGGTGATTTTAACTGTGTCGCCGCCAAGCTAGAAATACCTTCTGGCTAAGCCAGGCGAGGTGGTGAACGTGTGTCATCCCAGTACTGGGGAGGCTGAGACAGGAGGATCGCAGATGGGAGGCCAGCCTCGGCAATTTAGCGAGACCCTCAGCAACCGAACGAGACCCTGTTTCAAAACAAAAGTTAAGACAGGGCTGGGGGTGTCGCTGGGAGGTTAGAATGCCCTTGAGGTCAATCCCCAGTACCAGGAAAAAAAAAAAAAAAAAAAAAAAAAAAAAAAAAAAAAAAAAAAAAAAAAAAAACAACAAATAGAAATACCTTCTGGCTAACAGAATCTCATGTGTCCTTTAGCCCAAATTGCTGTGCCTTCTTTGAGTGTACAAATTCCTCTGAGATACCTTCCAACACTGGTTATGGTCATGTGTATCGCTGTGTTAAAAAGACCTGCCCCAAAGCTGGGCGTGGTGGCGCACGCCTGTCATCCCAGAACTTGGGAGGCTGAGACAGGAGGATCCTGGCAGGTTCGAGGCCAGCCTCATCCACTTAGGGAGACCCTCAGCCACTTAGTGAGACCCTGTTTCAAAGCATAAAAAATAAAATAAAATAAAATAGGGCTAAGTGTGTATCTTGGAGTTAGAATGCCCTGGATTCAGTCCCTAGTCTGTCTGTCTGTCTGTCTGTCTCTCTCATCCCTTGATGCTATAGTTTCACAAACGATACGTGTACCCCTAACTTACCTTGTGTTTTTGTCACCCAGCACGGCCCGGAATCTGATTCTGTTTCAATCCACCCACCGTTGTGCTAAAAAAACCCAAAAAACAAAAAAAACCTCTTTCTTCTTCATTTCTTTACTCAATACTTTCCGAGCACATAGGATTTTAATCGTGAAACACAGCAGCCTACATTAAACACAGCGTTGTTTTTTTATTTTTGGCTAACAAATATCTCATCACAGGTCACACCCGTCCATCACTCAGCGCCAGGCCAACGGTGCGGCCACCTTGGGAACGCGTCTGCGTAACACACGAGAGCGGAAACCCCTCGTGGGAAGCGGGTCCGTCCCGAGCCCAAGACACACGGGCAGTGGACGCAGGGGAGCTGCTGCCTGTCAGGAGACGCGGCTGCAGCAGACGGGGCGGATTTACAGACGTCCTGGCTTCCCAGCGCGAAGGGGAAGGAAACAAGTACAAAGTTAGAGATACGCTGCTTTGCGAGACGTCCGGCAAAGTGTTTATACCCTTCATTACCAGGCAGTCTCTCTCCTCTGCCTATCATCCATCTATCTATCTATCCATCCATCCATCCATCCATCCATCCATCCATCCATCTATCCATCCATCTAATCTATCCATCCATCTATCTTTCCATCTATCTATCTATCCATCCATCCATCCATCCATCCATCCATCCATCCATCCATCCATCTATCTATCCATCCATCTATCTATCTAATCTATCCATCCATCCATCCATCCATCCATCCATCCATCCATCCATCTATCTATCTATCCATCCATCCATCTATCTATCCATCCATCCATCTTTCCATCCATCCATCCATCTATCTATCCATCTATCTATCTATCCATCTATCTATCTATCCATCCATCTATCTAATCTATCCATCCATCTATCCATCCATCCATCTTTCCATCTATCTATCTATCTATCTTTCCATCCATCCATCCATCCATCTTTCCATCCTTCCATCTATCTATCTATCTATCTATCTATCTATCTATCTATCTATCTATCTATCTATCTATCTATCATCTATCTATCTTATCTATCCATCCATCCGTCTATCTATCTATCTATCTATCTATCTATCCATCCATCCATCTTTTCATCCATCCATCCATCTATCTATCCATCCATCTATCTATCTATCTATCCATCCATCCATCTATCCATCCATCTATCTATCTATCCATCTATCTATCTATCCATCCATCTATCTAATCTATCCATCCATCCATCCATCCATCCATCTTTCCATCTATCCATCCATCCATCCATCCATCCATCCATCTATCTATCTACCCATCTATCTCTATTGTCAATCTATCTATCCATCCATCCATCCATCTACCTTCTATCATCTATACCTATTTATCATCCATCCATCCATCCATCCATCCATCCATCCATCCATCTTTGTGGTACCAGGGATTGAACCCAGGGGCATCCTAGCTCCAAACTCCATCCCCAGCCCTTTTTAAAATCTTTTTCCTTTGGAAACAGGGTCTCGCTAGGTAGGTTGCCAAGGGCCTCCCCGCCTCGCTGAGGCTGGCCTCCAACCTGTCTCAGCCTCCCACATCCCAGAACGACAGGCGTGCGTCACGATGCCTGGCCAGGTCTCTTCCTGAACTGTCGGATTCCTCAGCCGGAGGCGGAAGGATGGGAGGCCGGCAGGCCAGGGTCCGGGCAACCCAAGGACTTTCCCCGCATGCAGACATCGGCTGTCTACATGGCCGGCTATCTGGAGGCGTGTTTGTCGAGCTGACGAGGGATCCTTGCCCGTGAAGGGGGCTAGGTCGACAACAATTTGCTTCCTACTTGTCGCTGACCTCGGCCTCCTCTGTGGGCCTCCCTTGTCTACGTCAAGCACGCCGGCGTTTAGGAAAAATGACATCAGGGGCCCCGGATGAATTCGTCAGGAATTCCACTTCGGTCGTAATCTTGAAGCTGTAGCCACAGAAACATGACTTCTTGCAGCAGCCACATGTATGGTGAATGGCTGTGGTCGGGTGCTAATTACTCATTAGCATGCAAGGCCCAACTTTCCCCAGGCCTGGAAAACACTAGAGCGATCTTCATTAGAAGGGTTGGCGGGGTCCCAGAGTCCCCGATGCATTTGTACCGGGAGCCGCAAAGGCCGGGTTCTTAGCAAACGCAGGAGGGAGACCATGTTGGGAAGGGGCCTGACTTGGCACTGACAGTGTGGGCACGCTCCTTTACAAAAAAACGCCTCGCTTGAGAGAGATCATCCAGTTCCTGTCCGCCTGCCCACGTTGGAAGAGTTAAGGCTTGGGAGAGAGCCGGGCGGGGTGGCGCACGCTTGTCGTCCCAGGACTTGGAGGCTGAGACAGGAGGATCACAGATTCAAGGCTAGCCTCAGCTACCTAGTGAGGCACTCCGCAACTTAGTGAGACCCTGTTTCAAAATAAAGAGTAAAAAATAAGGCTGGGAGTATAGCCCGGAGGTAGAATGCCCCTGAGTTCAAGCCCCACGACTGAAAAAACAAAAACAAACAACCCCCCCCAAAAACTTGGGATATATATATATTATATATAAATATAATATATAAAAATATATTTATATGTATAATATATAAAAAATATATATTTTAAATTTCTTTTGAGAATTCAGCTGTCTGCAGACAGATGTGGCTCCCTTTCCCCAGGGGCTGAACATCTGGGTGCAGTTTTACCATGGCAGTCGGTGCGGCTTTTTAAGTAATAACCACATTTTGAGATTCCTACATTCAATCGAGCATCAGACCAGTGGCATTAATCATCATTAGAAGACAGTGGTGCGTGCCGGGCGTGGTGGCGCACGCTTGTAATCCCAGCATTTGGGAGGCTGAGACCGGAGGATCCGGGTTCGTGGCCAGCCTAGAAATGCCCCTGGATTCAATCCCCAGAACCACAAAAATATATTTTTAAAAATACTGCAAAATTCAGCCGGGCGTGGTGGTGAATGCATCCTGGGCTCCTGCCTCAAAAGTATCTCATTTAGTTCACTATAACAACTCCATTGTAGCCAGGCGTGGTGGTGCACACTTGTAATCCCAGCATTCGGGAGGCTGAGACCGGAGGATCCGGGTTCTCGGCCAGCCTCCGCTGCTTAGTGAGGCCCTCCGCAACTTAGTGAGACCCTGTTTCAAAAAAGAATAAAAAATAGGACTGGGGGTGGAGCTCAGAGGTAGAATGCCCCTGGGTTCAATCTCCAGTAGCGCGCACACACACACGAACTATAAATAAATATATAAAATAAAATAAAATAAAAAATTAGGGCTGGGGGTGAAGCTCAGAAGTAGAATGCCCCTGGGTTCAATCCCCAGTAGTGCGCGCGCGTACACACACACACACACACACACACACACACACACACACACACGATACTAGCTAATGTTAACATTACCAAAGCTGGCGTCTGTGTGAGCTGACAGTTCACAGATAACCCCTTAGCACCAAGTTATTTGCAGAGTGGAGAGAAGTGTGCTTTCTCAGGAACCAGGTGGGGTGTGTGTGTGTGTGTGTGTATGTGTGTGTGTGTGTATATGAGTGGGTGCACAGGTGCGTGTGAGGGTGTGTATATATATAAGTGTGTGTATATGTGAGTGTGCGTATGGTTTTGTGTGTATGTGAGTGTGTGTATAATTGTGTGTGTATGTGATTGTGTATATAGTATGTGTATGTATGTGAGTGTGTGTATAATTGTGTGTGTATGTGAGTGTGTATAGTTGTGTGTATGTGAGTGCGTCTATAGTTTTGTGTGTATGTGAGTGTGTGTATAGTTGTGTACATGTGTGTGTACATGTGTGTATAGTTGTGTGTGTATAGTTGTGTACATGTGTGTGTACATGTGTGTATAGTTGTGTGTGTATAGTTGTGTACATGTGTGTATAGTTGTGTGTGTATAGTTGTGTACATGTGTGTGTACATGTGTATAATTGTGTGCATGTGTGTATATGTGTGTATAGTTGTGTATATGTGTGTATAGTTGTGTGTGTATGTG
>PVLC010024241.1:0-24872 GCA_004027655.1 Graphiurus murinus
CCCAGGGGCATTCTACCTCTGAGCTATACCCCCAGCCCTATTTTTTATTCTTTATTTTGAAACCGGGTCTCACTAAGTTGCGGAGTGCCTCACTAGGTAGCTGAGGCTGGCCGAGAACCCGGATCCTCCGGTCTCAGCCTCCCGAATGTTGGGATTACAAGCGTGTGCCACCACGCCCGGCTTAAGGCACATTTTTAATCCCAGTACTTAGGAGGCTGAGATAGAAGGATTGCAGGTTTGAGGACAGCCTTGGCAATGTAGCAAGACTCTCAGCAACCTAGCAAGACTCTGTTTCAAAACAAAAAATAAAAAAAGTGCTAGGGATGTAGCTTGGCAGTAGAATGGCCCTGGGTTCATTCCCCAGTACTATCATCAAGGAAAAAAAAAGGAATTGGTAACTTACAATTAAAACTTATACACAATATTAAGTAAGCAAACTTTTTTTTATCCTGATGTTTGGTCCAGGATTACTGAAACTCTGAAAGATTCCAGTTTTGAGTGTAGCTTTCAAATTTATGTTTCTTAAAATCCATTCCAGTCGCGGTCCATAGAAAATAGTAACCTTCTACATTTCCTTCTGCTGTTTTTCTCTAAATTTCATTGACAGTACAATGTGATTATGAGGTAAATGGGATAATGATAACAAAAACTGGCTATCATGAAATCATGGTTACAAAACACACGAGACAATAAAAAGGGCCAGAATCCTCACACAAGTGCACAAAATATCAAGCTTTTAAGTGTCTTACCATCTTCCCGTCTTAAATTCCGTTCAATGTTTGCTACGCAAGAAGCACAGGTCATGCCAGTGACCTGTATGTAACACTTTGATGACGTCTTCACCTCTTCCTTGTTATGAACCGGTGTCGTCATTTTACTGACTTCATTAGTTGAGGGCAAAAGTGGCATTTCTGATGAGGGCTGAGCTATCACTACCAATGGCTCACTCACGTCTGGGGAGAAGGAAAAGATTCATTTCATACATGCTGTTGATTATTCTCCAGCTGCTACTTTGTAACATAGCACACTCCATATTCCTCTGTGTGTGTGTGTGTGTGTGTGTGTGTGTGTGTGTGTGTGTGTGTGTGTGTTAGTTACTGAGGATCAAACCCCAAGGCACTCAACCTCTGAGCTACAGGGCCCTTTTTTATTTTTTTGTGGTACTGGGGATTGAAGATTGAACCCAGGGGCATTCTATCTCCAAGCTACACCTCCAGTCTTTTTTTTTTTTGTCTTTATTTTGAAACAGGGTCTCACTAAGTTGCGGAGGGCCTCACTAAATAGCTGAGGCTGTCCGTGAACCCAGATCCTCTGGTCTCAGCCTCCCAAGTACTAGGATTACAAGTGTGTGCCACCACACTCAGCTTATTATTTTTAAGACCTTGATACAGGGTCTTGTTAAGTTGCTGAAGGTCTTGGTAAGTTGCTGAGGCTGGCTTCAAACTTGTGATCCTTCTGTCTCAGCCTTCTAAGTACTGGGATTACAGGTGTGTGTCACCAAATCCAGCTACTGCCAACCAATTTCTTTAAAACCAGCAAGGGCTGGGAGTGGTGGCACACACTTGTAATCCCAGTACTTAGGAGGCTAAGACAGGAGGATTGCAGGTCCGAAGCCAGACTCAGCAGTTTAGTGAGACTCTCAACAATTTATCGAGACCATTTGAAAATAAATAATTAAAATAGGGCTGGGGGTGTAGCCTGGAAGTAGAAGACCCCTGAGTTCATTCCCTAGTACCAAAAAAAAAAAAAGCAAGGTCCTACCAGCCCTCCACAAACAGGTTATCTTTATACTTTTCCAGTATTGATTCCCAGTTACAATACTGCCCACCCCAATTCCCAGGAAACTCAGAGCTAACAGAATAAACAATAAACAAAAATTTTGTTCTATCAAGTTCTTCCAGGCATCACCTCCACCCCCAACCCCAGGAAAAAGTAGTTTATTAATAAATAGCTCTTATTTTTATTTTTTTGGTACTGAGGATTGAACCCAGAGGCATTCTACCTCTGAGCTGAACCCTCAGGCCTATTTTATTTATTTATTTATTTATTTTTTGCGGTACTGGGGATTGAACTCAGGGGCATTCTACCTCCGAGTTATACCCCCAGCCCTATTTTTTTTTTTTTTTTTTTTTTTTGCGGTACTGGGGACTGAACTCAGAGGCATTCTACCCCTGAGCTATACCCCCAGCCCTAGTTTTTTTTTTTTATTCTTTATTTTGAAACCGAGTCTAAGTTGTGGAGTGCCTCACTAGGTAGCTGAGGTTGGCCAAGAACCCAGATCCTCCGGTCTCAGCCTCCCAAATGCTGGGATTACAAGTGTGCGCCACCACGCCCGGCTCCCCAGCCCTATTTTTTATTCTTTATTTTGAATAGGGTCTCACTAAGTTGCGGAGTGCCTCACTAGGTAGCTGAGGCTGGCCACGAACCCAGATCCTCCGGTCTCAGCCTCCCAAATGCTGGGATTACAAGCATGTGCCACCATGCCCGGCTTTATTTTATTTTTTATTATGAAACAGGGTTTTGCTAAATTGCTGAGGGCCTTAAGTTGCTGAGGCTGGCCTTGAACCTATGCTCCTTCTGTCTCAGCCTCCCAAGTACTGGGATTTCAGGCATGCACCACCATGCCCAGTTCTCTTATTGTGTGTGTGTGTGGGGGGGCACTGGGGATTGAATCCAAAAGCATTCTATCTCTGAGCTATACCCCAGCCCTATTTTATTTTTTTGAAACAGTTGCTAAGAGCCTCACTAAGTTGCTGAGGCTGCCTGGGAACCTACCATCCTTCCAACCTGCCATCCTCCCGTCTTAGTCTCCCACTGGCACTCTTATTCTTATGATGAACTTTTATTATCATGTCGATGACTTGCATACTGGCATTAAAGCACTTCATGATGTACAGCAGTACCCCTTATCCATGGGGGATACTTTTCAAGACCCCAGTGGTCCTGAAACTGAGGCTAGTACAGAACCCTATGTAATCCTATATTTTTCCATACATGCCTATAATAAAATTTAATTTATAAATTAGACACAGTGAGTGGACATGGTGGCACAGTGAGATAATAACAAAATAATAAAATAGAACAATTCGGACAATATACCGTATTAAAAGCTATGTGACTGCAGTCTGTCTTTCTCAGAATAGAGTATTTTCAGACTCTTCTTGATTGCAGGTAACTGAAAACATGTTAAATAAAACTATGGATAAGGGAGAACTATTGTATTAAGTGGAACAAAAAGCAATTTGTAGCCGGGCGTGGTGGCGCAGATTTGTAATCCCAGTACTTGAGAGGCTGAGACAGGAGGATCACAGGTTCACAGCCAGCCTTGGCAATTTAGTGAGGCCCTCCACAACTTACTGAGACTCTGTTTCAAAATAAAAGAATAAAATAGGGCTGGGGGTGTAACTTGGAGGTAGAAAACCCCTGAGTTCCATCCCTAGTAACACACACACACACACACACACACACACACACAATTTACAAAACTGCATTGTACTAGCTGGGCATGGTGATGCAGTCCTGTAATCCTAATACTTCAACCTAGCTGCAGGACACTTTTAGTAGTAAAGAATCATATTCTGCCAGTTCCTAAATTAGTCATTCTCTGGACTGGGCTTAAATGAATCATTTGGGGAAGTAATATGTTTGGACTGTAAGAGCATTACTTAGAACGCAGAAGGCAAAATTTCCTAAATAGTATCACTGTTTTCTTCTTGGTTTTTTTTTTTTTTTTTTTTGGTGGTGTTTTGTTTTGTAGTACTAGGGATTGAACCTAGAGACATTCTACCTCCAAGCTACACCCCCAGACCTATTTTATTTTTTTTTATTTTGAAACAAGGTCTTGCTAGGTTGGTGAGAGTCCCACTACTCGCTGAGGCTGTCTATGAATCTGTGATTCTCCTGTTGCAGCCTCCTGTTATTGAGATTATAAGCATGCACTGCCAAGCCTGGCTATTTTTTTTTTAAAGAGTCTCATTAAGTTGCCCAGTCTGGCCTCAAAATTATAATCCTCCTGTCTCAGCCTCCTGAGTAGCATGGACTACGGGTATGCACCACAGTGCCTAGCCCACTGTTATCTTACATAACTCACAAAAGATGTTCACAGTCAAGCATGGTGGCACACGCCTATAATCCCAGTTTTTGGGAGACTGAGAAAGGAAAATCACAGGTTTGAGGCCAGCCTCAGCAATTTAGCAAGACCTTGTTTCAAAATAAAAAATAAAATAGGTTGTGGGTGTAGCTTAGAGTTAGAATGCCCCTGTGTTCAATCCCCAGTACCACACACACTTACCCAAAAAACTAAAAGGGCTGGGGTATAGTTTGGAGGTATAGTTGCCCTCTGCAACTTAGTGAGACCCTATTTCAAAATAAAATAGGGCTCAGGGAGAAGCTTAGAGGTAGAAGAATGCCTCTGGGTTCAACCTCTAGTACCAAAAAAAAAAAAAAAAAAAGTTCACATGCTAAAAGGTGATAACTTTGATTTTGAATTAAACTGTTATTTTTACAAAACCAGAAGTTTTTTCTTATTCTCTCATAATTACTAACAAGGCTTAATCATGAACTTCAACAATGAAGAAAAATATTTGTACTGCCAACTACTTTACATATTGTTCCAGAGCAATTTAGTTATTTTGGGGTACCACAGGTAACCCACAAGGTTATCTGCAATGTCCACACTCTGGAAACACAGTATTAAGTCATAGCCAGTATGGTGGCACACACTTGTAATCCCAGTACTTGGGAGGCTGAGACAAGAGGAGAGCAGGTTTAAGTGCAGCCTTAGCAAGTAGTCAAACTCTTAGCAACTGAGTGAGACTCTGTTTCAAAACAAAAAATAAAAAGGGCTGGGGATGCAGCTCGGAGGTAGAATAGGGTTCAATCTCCAGCCTCACCCCCCCCCACATGTGGAATAAAATGTTATAAGCTAGGAGCCGGGCTTGGTGGCGCACGCTTGTAATCCCAGCATTCGGGAGGCTGAGACCAGAGGATCCGGGTTCGCGGCCAGCCTCAGCTACCTAGTGAGGCACTCCGCAACTTAGTGAGACCTGGTTTCAAAATAAAGAATAAAAAAATAGGGCTGGGGTACAGCTCTGAAGGTAGAATGTCCCTGAGTTTAATCCCCAGTACTGAAAAAAAAAATAGTTATAAGCTAGGTACAATGGCGCATGCCTATAATCACAGTAGTTAAGAGGCTGAGAAAGGAGGATCATAGGCTCAAGGCCAGCTTCAGCAACTTATCGAGACCCTCAGCAACTTAGTGAGATCCTGTTTCAAAAAAAATAGGGCTGGGGGTGCAGTTTAGAGGTAGAATGCCCCTGGGTTCAATCCCCACTACCAAAAAAAAATAGTTATAAACCGAACACAGCGGCACATACCTATAATCTCAGTACACGCGAGGCTAAGACAGGAGGATCACGGGTTTGAGGCCAGCCTCAGCAACTTAGTGAGATCCTGTTTCAAAATAAAATAGGTTGTGGGTGTAGCTCAAAGTTAGAATGCCCCTGTGTTCAATCCCCAGTACCACACGCACTCACCCAAAAAATTAAAAGGGCTGAGGTGTAGTTTAGAGGTACAATGGCCTGGGGTTCAATCCCTAGTACCAAAATAAATATATAAAAAGTCACAAAAAGGAAGGAATTTAATAGTTATTTTGTTTTCTTTCATTGGTTAGTGAAGACATAACTTCATATATGTCTTTTCAGTTTAAGAGAATGACAATATTGCTGGTCATGATAATAGACTTCTTCGATTTTCTTCCCAATCTCATTTAACATTTAAAACCCATCCAGGAGCCGGGCGTGGTGGCGCACGCTTGTAATCCCAGCATTCGGGAGGCTGAGACGGGAGGATCTGGATTCGAGGCCAGCCTCAGCTACCTATTGAGGCACTCCGCAACTTAGTGAGACTCGGTTTCAAAATAAAGAATAAAAAATAGGGCTGGGGGTGTAGCTTAGAGGTAGAATGCCCCTGAGTTAAATCCCCAGTACCGCAAAATAAATAAATAAATAAATAAATAAATAAATAAATAAATAAATAAAACCCACCCAGGACCAGTATGATATGAAAGCAAACGTTATGGACCCCCACCAGAGGTCACAGTAGCAGACACTGAGGCTTGGATCATAGCCGACACTGCCACTCTGAGAATTAAAATTAAAAGAGGTAGTCACAATTATGGTGGCATCTTAAACTCTGATATCCAGCAGAACCACAAAACGCAGACACTTGATGTCAAACTGTGTGTGTCTGTGGTACCAAGGATTGAACCCAGGGGCAGTCTTCTTCTGAGCCACACCCGCAGCCCTATTTTATTTTTATTTTGAAACAGGGTCTTGCCAGGTTGCTGAGAGTCTCACTACTTGCTGAGGCTGCCCTTGAACCTGTGATCCTCCTGTCTCAACCTCCCAAGTACTGGGATTACAGGTGTGTGCCACTATGCCCAGCTGATATCAAACTTTTATCCCAGTAATATGGGTCATTGTTGTCACAGCTCTATCAATACTTAGATGGTGACATTCATTGTGCCAAGGTTTTTAACCTACCCACTGTGTCCATTTATGTGTTTGTTATGAGCCCTAGCAGATGCCGGCTATATGACAGGTTTCTGATCATTATTTGTTGAATAATTGATTCTCAGGGCCCTTGATAGTAGTGGTTGAAACAAAAGATATTAGTAAAAGTTACTGATGCTGCTGTACTCATGGTATCTGACACTGCGTAGAGGCTGTACATGGTGCCAACGACTGATCAAATACTCCTGAATTCCTCTTATCTGACTGAAATATCTCTACTGGGCTGAGGATGTAGCTTAGTAATAAGAGTGTTTGCCTAGCAATACATGATGCCCCAGGTTCAAGCTCCAGAATTGCAAAAAATGTTCTCCGATTGCTCAAAGACATCTTTGAAGCCACCTAAGGGAAGTGGAAAGTTGCTTCTGCTCTACTGACATTTGTTATAATAAGAGCTCATAAAATGCTGGCTATTTTAAATTATATTACTAAATATTATATTATTGTTGCATTAAATCAAGCTTCTAGGTTTGTTTGTACAGACAAAGCTAATATAAATTTAAATCAGAGATTCTATTCACAGAGGTCAATGCAACAAATTATTTGGACCAGTGCTCTCAAATTTAATTTGCTTATGAATTACCTAGAGAGCTCACTAAAATGACAATACAAATTTCAGTTCAATGGGTCTGCCATGGGCCAGAGTCTGTAATTCTCTTTTTTTTTTTGTTTTTGGTGTGTGTGTGTGTGTGTGTGTGTGTGTGTTTGTGTGTGTATGGTACTGGGGATTGAACCCAGAGGACTCTACCTTCGAATTACACCCCTAGCCCAATTTTATTTCTTATCTAAAAACAGGGTCTCACTAGGTTGATGACAGTCTCACTACTTGCTGAGGCTGTCCTCAAACCTGTGACCCTCCTATCTCAGCCTACCAAGTACTGAGATTACAAGCGTGTGCCACCATGCCAGGCTCAGAGTCTGTATTTCTAACAAGCTGCAGGAGGCTGACTGGAGGATCCTTCCCTTACCTTATTGCTCTGGCTAAAGTACTATATTGGAAAGGAGTAGCTGGGCATGGTGGTGCACCCTTGTAATCCCAGTACTTGGGAGGCTGACAGGAGGATCACAGTTTTGAGGACAGCCTCAGCAAGTAGTAAGATTATCAACCTAGGAAGACCCTGTTTCAGACTAAAAATAAAATAGGGCTGGGGGTGTAGCCTACAGGTAGAATGCTCCTGGGTTCAATCCCCAGTACCACAAAAAAGAAAGAAAACTTAGCCGGACGTGGTGGCGCACGCTTGTAATCCCAGTACTTGCTTGGGAGGCTGAAACCTGAGGATCGCAGGTTCGCGGCCAGCCTCAGCTACTTAGTGAGGCCCTCTACAACTTAGTGAGACCCAGTTTCAAAAATAAAGAATAAAAAATAGGGCTGGGGGTGTAGCTCAGAGGTAGAATGCCCGTGGGCTCAATCCCCAGTACTGCAAAAAAAGAAAACTTTGGAACAGGTCTGGAATCAATTTAATTTGAATGCCTAAATTTAAACTCATAGTTTAAAGCCTATTAATTATTTAATTATTTCTATCTTTTTTCTTTCTAGAAAAACATGTTCCCCCATTATATGAATACATAATTACATGATACATACATCCTTGTTGTAAAAAAATGTACAACACACACACACACAAAAAAATGTACAACACACACACACACAAAAAAAATGTACAACACATAGCGAAGCACAATGTAAACAAAAATTACCTTTATTCTGCCACCCAAAGATAACCACTGTTAAAATTCTGGTTCAAGCTGGGCATGGTGTCGCACGCTTGCAATCCCTGTACTTGGGAGGCTGAGACAGGAGGATCCGGGTTCGTGGCCAGCCTCAGCTACTTAGTGAGGCCCTCTGCAACTTAGTGAGACCCTGTTTCAAAATAAAGAATAAAAAATTGGACTGGGGATGTAGCTCGGAGGTAGAATGCCCCTGAGTTCAATCCCCAGTACCACACACACAAAAAAAACTTTGGTTCAAGTCCTACCAGGAATCGTATTCATGCATATACATAATTAATATATCCATGTTATAAACTCATATTTGTTTATACAATTTTGATCATAGTGTAAATAGAGGATTTCAGCTTTTTTCCATTTAACAAAATATCTCAGATATTTCCTGTGGCACTACTTATTTACCATAGGTGTGTGTGTGTGTGTGTGTGTGTGTGTGTGTGTGTGTGTGTTTTGCTGCACAACATTTCATTGTAGGTTGTGCCATGATGTATTTACTGCTTTTAGTTTTAAATACTATGAATAATTATACAAACATTCTTAGTCATCTTGGTATGCATTCTGACTGCCTCTGTAAAATTTATTTGTAAAAAGTGGAATTTCAGTACCTATGAATCATTCCTCACTGATAAAAGACAAATGAAGCAGCAAAATGGAAATAAAAGTACATGCCTGTATGCCCAGTACCTGGGAGGCCAATACAGGAAGATTGCAGGTTCGAGGCCAACCTCAGCAACTTAGCAAGACTCTCAGCAACCTAGTGAGACCCTGTTTCAAAAACCAAAAAATAAAATGGGCTGGGGATGTAGTTCAGAGTTAGAACATCTCTGGGTTCAAGCCCAAGTACCACAAAATTTTAAAAAAGAACATTAGGGAAATCGAAGAAAAAGTGATCATTACCTGACAAAGTGGCATCAAATCCCATGTCTTCTATTGCTTCCCTCAGGGTTTCGGGAGAGGTCAGCAGAGGATCATACTCAACAGTCCCATTGCTATTTGCAAGGGAGACACGGATGGATTTTACTCCTGCTTTCTTTGATATGACCCCCTCAATGGACTGCACACAAGAATGACAAGTCATGCCATCAATGTTTATCACAGTTTCTTGAGTCAGAGGCTGGCTGACTGTCTTCAGGGGAATCTTTTGAAGAGATGAGCTGGAGGGAGACTTGGAGGTGCTCTCAACTTCACTTGCAATACTAACTCTATACTGTCCTGGGGAAACAGCCTCGATTGCTTTCCTCAGCATTTCTGGAGTGACTGAGCTGGCGTTAAACGTCACAATGGCAGACCTATTCTCTAAAGAGACCATTACGCTGCTTACGTACTGGAGTGTAGATAAAGTGCTTTCAATATTTGACACACATGATTTACAATGCATGCCGTCTATGATGAACGTGGCTGTTGTGTCATTGGTATATGATGGGCTTCTTTGCTGTGATCCTTCTGGAGACTTGACCGGTGTGTTCTTGAGGCGTTCTACATCAATAGCTCCCAATTTGAGGTACTTGGGCTGTTTTTTGATGTAAGCTGGAAAGCCCATAGCTTCAATCTGCTTCTTTATCTCTTCTACTGTGATAAGATGAGGTTGATAAACAATAGTAGCTTCTTGGTTGTCTAGGGAGACTAGTTAATGAGAAAAGCACAATTGTTTAACTTAGTTATTCCTGGGCCACTTCAGAATCAAGAATTACTTCTCTCTCATTCTTCTCATCATCTTTTCTTAAAATAATTTTGTGCTGTTCAGAAAACGTGAGCAACATAGAGTAGAAATAAGTAAAAGCTATGGCCACTATGGCTGTGGTCTCCAAGTTTCTACATGCCTGAGTAGAAATGTATTAGAGGTAAAGAAGACCACAGGCATGCTCTGTGAAGAACTTTCAGCTCCAGGAACTACCACCCCAGCTGCCTTTTCTACTCAAGTTCAAGATTCACATAACCTTTAATTATAATTATTAGCTTCGCTGACTTTAATCCTGGGAACAGGCCAGGCCTCAGACTTCAGTGAGGCCGCAGGCATTCTAATCCCACGGATTCAAAACCCATGCTTGCGAAGAAAGCACAATGTCAGAGGGTCAAGCCAGAAAATGAATCTTTACAAAGCAATCAAACAAAACAATGACAGGCAAATTACCTTTAATTCGCTGCACGCCTTGCAGTTTCCCAATTTTTCCTTCAATAGTGCTCGTGCACGAATGGCAGGTCATTCCTTCCACTTTCATCTTCAGCATGACTTCGCCTGCTTGAGCCACACTGTGATCTTCACAAGTCCCTGGCTTTTTCTCCAGAGTTCCAGAATCTAAACTGAGGTCGGGAACCAGTTCTATTATCTGATTAGCATTCACCAGCGAAGGGATTATTGTCACTACTGCAGTTCTTTGCTGAGGGGAAATTTTAACGTCCGTCACACCCTTGGTCTTGAGCAATGTGCTTTGGATATGGTCCCATGATGGAGCCAGTGAAGTAGTGACATTCAGAAACACAGTATCGGTTAAAACAGGGACAGGGGTAGGGTTATGGAGAATAGCATCAAAGCCCATGTCATCGATGGCTTCCTGTAGGGTCTTTGGAGTCTGCAGTTTGGGGTCATAAATAATAGTTGCATTTTTTTCTTCCAGCGAAACCTTTTGGAAGGAAATTTTAGAAGTCAGTTTAATTAAACTATATGACATGAGACTTAAAAATGTAAATTATCAAGTCAGGCATGGTGGTTCATGCGTGTAATCTCAACACTTGGGAGGCTGGGACAGGAGGATCGCAGGTTTAAGACCAGCCTCAGCAACTTGGCAAGATCTTGTTTCCAAATTAAAAAAATATATAAAATAGGAGCCAGGCATGGTGGCACATGCCTGTAATCATAGTACTTGGGAGGCTAAGACAGAAGGATCGCAGGCTCAAGATCAGCTTTAGCAACTTAACAAGACTCTCAGCAACCTAACAAGACTGTTTCAAAATAAGAAATAAGCCAGGAGTGGTGGCACACGCTTGTAATCCCAGTACTTGGGAGGCTGAGACAGGAGGATCACAGGTTCGTGACCAATCTCAGCTACTTAGTGAGAGTCTTTCAAAATAAAGAATAAAAATAGGGCTGGGGCGTGCAGCTTGGAGAATGCCCCTGAGTTCAATCTCCAGTACTGTAAAAATAACTAACTAAATAAATAATAATAAAACAGTGCTGGGGTGTAGCTCAGAAGTAAAATACCCCTGAGTTCTATCCCTAGTGCCAAAAATAATGATGATAAAGTAAGGCTAGGGGTGTAGCTCAGAGGAAGAACATCCCTGGGTTCAATCTGCAGTATCTTAAAAAATACAGGCCGGGCGTGGTGGCGCATGCTTGTAATCCCAGCATTTGGGAGGCTGAGACCGGAGGATCCGGGTTCGCGGCCAGCCTCAGCTATCTAGTGAGGCACTCCACTACTTAGTGAGACCCGGTTTCAAAATAAAGTAAAAAATAGGGCTGGGGGTATAGCTCGGAGGTAGAATGCCCCTGAGTTCAATCCCCAGTACCGCAAAAAAAAAAAAAAAAAAAAAAAAATACATCAATTATCATACCACATTCAAGAAGAAATAAATAATTCAATCTCATGGAGTTTCTCTATTAGTTTTTATCTTTACTACTCTCATTGGAAAGAAACACAAAGTCTTGTCTATCTATAAGAAAGAAAGAAATATATATGCCTACATGACTTGGTACCAATTGGGTATTTAAAACACGTCCATAGATAACCCACCCTAGATTTCACAACAGAGTACAAACTTTTCATTCCTACCATATGCTTTCGTGAATTACTCCAACACTCTGCACTGTACCAACAAGCTTGTAATCCCAGTACTTGGGAGGCTGAGACAGGAGGATCCGGATTCGAGGCCAGCTCAGCTACTTAGTGAGGCACTCTACAACTTAGTGAGACCCTGTTTCAAAATAAAGAATAAAAAAATAGGGCTGGGGGGTAAAGCTCGGAGGTAGAATGCCCCTGGGTTCAATCCCCAGTACTGAAAACAAACACACACACACACACACACACACACACACACACACACACACACACACATACACACACAAACCACAGGTGTGGTGGCACATGAGACCCTATTTCAAATTTTTAAAAAATTAAAAATATAGGGCTGAGGGTGTAGCTCAGAGGTAGAATGCCCCTGGGTTCAATCCCTAGTATCTCTCTCTCTCTCTCTCTCTCTCTCTCTCTCTCTCTCTCTCTCTCTCACACACACACACACACACACACACACACACACAGCAGTTAAAAGAGACTGAGACAAGAGGATTGCAAGTTAGAGGCCCACCTGGGAACTTAAGAGTCCTGTTTCAAAATAAAAATAAAAAAGGTCTAGGGGTGTAGCTGAGAGGTAGAATGCCCCTGGGTTCAATCCCAAGTACCACGAAAAAAAAAAAAAAAGTTAAAATATGGGTATTATTATTAATTTCTTGTCAATAACTTTGTTTCCATGCAATAAAAAAAACTCAGAAATAATTAAAACTCAAAGTGACAAATCTCATCTTAAACTGTCTATACTAGTTATATATAGAGATCTTTCATGTGTATTAATAAACTTCATTTTTTCATTTCTTCCTTTAGCTTAGTAACTGATGACTATGTATTTGATGGAAATGCGAATATATTTCCAGGTGTGGTGTTGCATCCCTGTAATTCCAGTATTTGGGATTCTGAGCCAGGAGGAGAGCAAGTTCAAAACCAGCCTCAGCACTTAGCAAGATTCTTAGCAACTTAGCGAGACCCTGTTTCCAAACAAAAAATAAAAAGGACTGGGGGATGTAGCTCAGAAGTAGAAAGCCCCAGCCGAGCGTGGTGGCAAATGCCTGTAATCCCAGTACTTGGGAGGCTGAGCTAGGAGGATCACAGGTTTGAGGACAGCCTTAGCAAGTAGTGAGGCTGTTTCTAAATAAGAAATAAAATTGGGCTGGGAGTGTAGCCCAATAGTGGGTAGAATGCCTCTGGGTTCAATCCCCAGTGTCTGTCTGTCTGTCTGTCTGTCTGTCTCTCTCTCTCTCTCTCTCTCTCACACACACACACACACACACACACACACACACACACACACACACACTAGAAAGCCCCTATGTGCAATCCCCTCCCAGTACAAGAGAGAAATGTGAAATGTGCTCATGGCATGTGCAAAGCTTCTAAGACTCAGATAATTCTAGTTGGTTAGCCTGTTCTTAGTTTTGGAAGAGATCACTAGCATAAATGATACAAAATGTAAGAAGTGGAAACATAATTTATATTCACTTTAGATGATATATTTTCCATAAAAAAGCTGTAGAATAGTCAAACCACATATAGTTGAGACACATACTTTGAAAGAAAAGCAATATAAACTGGGCATGGTGGTGCATGCCTGTAATTCCAATAGTTGGGAGGCTGAGACAAGAGGATCACAGCTTCCCAGGTAGCCTCTGAATGTAATGAGACCTGTTTCAAATAAAAAATAAAATCTAGCTGGGGGTGTAGCTCACACGTAGAATGCCCTTGGATTCAATCCCAAGCACCACACACACACAAAAAAAAAAAAAAAGAGAGAGAGAGAGGCAATATACTGATAGCCACTATCAAATGGAGGCTTTTGTCTTTATGTTTGTGGTTGTTTTTTCATTGGTGCACTGTAATCATACATCTCTGTTAGGTACATGCTGGTAAGGGCAAACATGCACACTGTCTGTGTGTTTTCAAAGAGTTCCTCCTTTAAACTTTAATCTTATTCCTCTGAGGTCAATGATTTTCTAATTAAAATTACTTTAGGAAGCCGGGCGTGGTGGCGCACGCTTGTAATCCCAGCATTTGGGAGGCTGAGACCGGAGGATCCGGGTTCGCAGCCAGCCTCAGCTACCTAGTGAGGCCCTCCACAACTTAGTGAGACCCTGTTTCAAAATAAAGAATAAAAAATAGTGCTGGGGGTATAGCTCGGAGGCAGAATGCCCCTGGGTTCAATCCCCAGTACCACTAAATAAATAAATAAATAAATTAATTAATTAATTAATTAAATAAGATTACTTTAGCGGTTGGGGGTATAGCTCAGTAGTAGAGTGTTTGACTAGTATGTATGAGGCCCTGGATTCCATCCCCAGCATCATGAACAAGGGGGAGAGGGAGGGACGGGAGGGAGATTACTAAATAATTTAGACATTTTAACTAAAGGGGAAGCTGGAGAATAGATCAGTGGTTATCAAGGGCTAGGGCTAGGGACCAGGTATTATCAGGGAGATTTTGGGGGTGATAGACATGTACTGTCCTGGTTGTAGTGGTAGTTAGACAAATGTATACACCTGTTAACACTCACAAAACTGAAAAACGATTCATATAATGAAATGCAAAAAAGGTCAATGTTATTGGATGATTTTTTTTTTCCAATACTGGGGATTGAACCCAGGGGCATTCCACCTCCAAGCTATACCCCCAGCCCTATTTTTTATTCTTTATTTTGAAACAGGGTCTCACTAAGTTGCGGAGGGCCTCACTAAATAGCTGAGGCTGGCCACAAACCTGGATCCTCCTGTCTCAGCCTCCCAAGTACTGGGATTACAAGCATGTGCTACCATGTTTGGATAATTTATAACTTTTTTAATGAAATAAACTATCAGTAAGTTGAGTGCATTGTCAGTTTTCATTTCTAACACATTTTCATTTGCTTCAAGAATTATTCAACTAATATATGATTGTTTATTATGAAAAATTAAATATAAGCCAGTTACAGTGGCTTATGCCTAATTCCAATATTTCAGAGAATGAGACAGGAGGATTGCCAATCAAGGTCAGCCTTAGCAACTTAGCAAAGCCCTCAGCAACTTAGTGAGACCCTGTTTCAAAATAAAAAATAAAATAGGGCAACCCTGGATTCAATACCCAGTACCACAAAAATATTAAATGCAACAGTATAAAAAGGGAAAGTCCTTCTTTATACCCTTCCTCCACTGCTCAGTTTTTAAGCTGTTTATGACCTTTCTTTGATCTTTGAAAAAGTACAGAATGATATGTATAATATGCATCTGAGCCGGGCGTGGTGGCGCAGGCTTGTAATCCCAATACTTGGGAGACTGAGACCGGAGGATCCGGGTTCGCGGCCAGTCTCGGCTACTTAGTGAGGCCCTATGCAACTTAGTGAGACCCGGTTTCAAAATAAAGAATAAAAAATAGGAGTGGGGGTGTAGCTTGGAGGTAGAATGCCCCCTGGGTTCAATCCCCAGGACTGCAAAAAAAAAAATGCATCTGCACACATACATATATATAGTTTCATATTCATAGTTTTTCTGGGAGGAGGATTTTAATTGGTACACATTATTTTTTCAATAATAAAAATTTAGCTAATTTTTTTTCTTCTTTTGGTACTGGGGATTGAATCCAGGGACATTCTACCTCCAAGCTACACCTCTAGTCCTGTTTTTATTCTTTATTTTTGAAAACGGGTCTCACTAGGTTGATGAGAATCTCACTATTCACTGAGGCTGTCCTTGAACCTGCGACCCTCCTGTCTCAGCCTTCCAAGTACTAGGATTACAAGTGTGCTCCAAGATACTGGCATTTATTTTTCTATTTTTAAACTTATTGTTCTTTTCTAGATTTTGGAAATACTATTTATTTTATTTCTATCAATGTAGCTGTTTTATATAAGTGTCTAATATTTTAAAATCTCAGATACCTCACTTAGTTGTATATTACAGGTTATGATATCTCATGGAACCTGCAATCCTCTTGTCTCATCCTCCCAAATACTGGGATTACAGTCATGTGCTACCATGCTTGGCTAAATCTAGTCAATTTTAAGGAATGTATTTATTCACCCATAGAAGGAATTTAGTAACTGATAGCATTCAGGTGGTCATTTTTAAAGGATAGTCTGTATGTGTGTGTGTATTTTTCTTTGTGGTACTGGGGATTGAATCCAGAGGCATTCTACCTCTAACCTATACATACCCAGCCCTTTTTAAATGTGTTTTTAAATAGGGTCTCACTAAATTGATGAGTTTTGCTAAATTGCTGAGGCCGGCCTTGAACCTGTGATCCTTCAGTCTCAGCCTCCCAAGTACTGGGATTATAGACATGAGCCACCATGCTCGGCTAAAAGACAGTCTTTCTAAAGGGAATTGACTTCAGTGTTTGTCTGAATACAGGGAGAAAGCACTCCAAATGTTAGCATTAGAAGTTTCTGGGACAAAGTAATTTGTTAATAAGGCATTAACCTTTGAAATCATTCAGTACTTATATCTAATTAAATTCATTTTACCATTCCACATCAAAAAGTCCAACTGATCCCAGGAAAAGACATTCACATTATCTCCACATTTTATGTTTTCCTCTGAACAGACCACTGAAGTGATTCAATTAAACTTCAGGTTAATCCCTTTAAAGTCCACAGCCTTAACATTGGCAAGACAAACAAGAGTATTACATTCATGTATAATATAATTTAAGACACAATTCCCAAAATGTACTCAAATGCTACACCTGCAAAGAGAAATAACCATATTTCTTCTACTCCAAAATTAAGAGACTTCCTGCCTGTTTCATTCGCCTTGAATTCTGTTAATTAAAACTTTAATCTGTTTTACTATTGCATTTTTCAATAAAGCAACCTCACTCAATTTAATATCACAATTATATTACTTCTTTCCAAACAATACCAAAAGCTCCTTGACTTAGTCAAAATGAAATAAAAGAAATAAGCCAGGTGTGGTAGCATATGCATGTAATCCCAATGCTTGGTAGGCTTAGACAGGAGGATCACAGGTTCGAGGCTAGCCTCAGCAACTTACTGAGGTCCTCTGCAACTTAGTGAAACTCTGTTTCAAAAATAAAGAATAAAAATAGGGCTGGGGGTGTAGCTCAGAGGTAGGATGCCCCTGAGTTCCATCCCTAGTACCACAAAAATAAATAAGTAAATCAATAAATAAATGAAAATTTAAAAAATTAAAGAAATAGGTACACCTGTCATCCCAGTACTTGGGAGGCTAAGACAGGAGAATCACAGGTTCAAGGCCAGCCTCAGCAACTTAGTAAGATCTTCTTTCAACATAAAAAATAAAGTAGGGCTGGGGTGTAAATCTGAGGTAGAACACCCCTGGGTTCAATCTCCAGTACCACAAAAAGAGAGAGAGAAATAAGTAGAAAGGACACAACAGAAGAATGGGGAAATTTTAACTTTAATATGAACACCTTATACTAAACTTCTTCATTCCCTAAGCCAGGCCTGTCACTCCTTAGTTTCTGGGAAATGTACACATCTTTACCTACTCACTTGTGATAAATACCTTGAGAACTGTTCATTATTCCACCTATGAATAGTTTAAACAGGAGAGAGATCTATTGATCAGACAACAGAGGCTGAACAAAAGATCTGGAATTGTGATCAGACCACTACACGGAAATCCACTCCCTTGGCACTATTTTTTTTTCTTTTTTGCAGTAGTGGGGATGGAACCTGGGGGCATTCTACCTCTGAGCTATAGCCCCAGCCCTATGTTTTTATTCTTTATTTTGAAGCAGGGTCTCACTAAGTTGCGGAGGGCCTCACTAAGCAGCTGAGGCTGGCCGCAAACCCAGATCCTCCAGTCTCAGCCTCCCAAATGCTCGGATTACAAGCGTGCGCCACCACGCCAGGCTTCCCTTGGCACTATTAACTGTCTTGCCACTGACAATGGATGACCAGAGCACCCTAAACCATCCTGTGATGTGTGCACTGTTTTTTTTTTTTTTTTTTTTTTTTTTTTTTGCGGTACTGGGGATTGAACTCAGGGGCATATATACTCCGAGCTATACCCCCAGCCCTATTTTTTAGTCTTTATTTTGAAACCAGGTCTCACTAAATTTCAGAGTATCTCACTACATAGCTGAGGCTGGCCGCAAACCCGGATCCTCTGGTCTCAGCCTCCCGAATGCTGGAATTACAAGCCTGCGCCACCACGCCCGGTGATGTGTGCACTGTTAACAACCTCACATACCTTCCCACGCCAGCCCCTCACCAGGTGTCCCTTACAAGAAGAGCTGTGAGCCAGGTGTGGTGGCGCACGCTTGTAATCCCAGTACTTGGTAGTCTGAGACAGGAGGATGGCAGGTTTGAAGCCAGCCTCAGCAACTTAGTGAGACCCTGTTTCAAAATAAAGAATAAAAATAGGGCTGGGGGTGTAGCTTGGATGTAGAATGCCCCTGGGTTCAATCCCCAGTCACACACACACACACACACACACACAGAAGAGCTGTGTCAAAATAAAAAGGGCTGGGGGTGTAGCTCAGAGGCAGAACACTCCTGTGTTTCAATCCCCAGTACCAAAAAGAAAAAAAAACAAAACTGTAGTTAAAACCTTTTATTTTTGTAAATTGTTCAAAAACATTGCTAAGACTCCTTTCAGGGTAGTAAGAGGAGGTCTGAGCAAAGGAAAGGCTCTGAAATGTAATTTCATTAACTTGACAATAAATCTGTCTCTGGACCCAGAAGATTTAATGCTAAGTAAAATATTTTTAAAGGAAGAAAAAATGAAGAAAGACCATAAATATATCCTGCTTCATAAGGGCTTCTGACGGAAGGAGGACAGACCAAGCTGGAAAACGCAGAAGTGTGTTTCTTGTTTCTGTTTAGCAATCCGGTTCTGATCGTGCCCTGGAAAGACAAGCCTTGAGGACCGGAGGCTGGATTCGCGCCAATCACTGTCGCGAACACAAAGTGCTTTCTCCTCATATCGCTGCCCGTCTTCCTTTCCAATTCAATCACAATCCCATTGCGTCTGTCTGACATTCCGCAGACCTGATTAGGCAGTGGTGAATTCAAGGAAGATGCAGCGGAAACGGCAGTCTAACATATGAGCGAGGAGCAAGTAGGCTGTCTGCAGAAATAGGAATGTACTTGCAAATAGCCAAATGGAGTCTAGCCCTATGGGGAAATGTTAGCAGAAACAGTCACCTAAAATAGTTTGTTAGACAGGGAGTTGGGTGTTTCAGAAAATATATTAGTTGTCAGTGGATAGTATAGACCTAAATCACTTGAAGGGCAACTAGGCGAACGAGCTTCCAGATGGTTAAAATAGCTTTCTAATTAAGAAGATTCGGCTTCTATTTTGGCCTCCAGCATCAGCCCCACCTTAAATCAAGCGGAGGAGGTTTAATTGGTTTCATTTGAGGGTAAATCAAGGACAGGTGCCATACCTATTTCTCACCGAAATTAAACACCTCATTTTAAGGCTTTTAAGACTGAAGGTTGCATTTCTACTTTTGTTATCCTCTTTTCTAATCAACAAACTTTGAAACATTCATCTAATTTTTTCAGTTATGATTAGTGAAAAAAATCACAAGATGTTTTTATAAATGTCGGTATTTTGAAGAGAAACTCCTTTGAGAAAACCTGTAGTATTGTAAATAAAGTAATTACCTGTTACCTCTCACCTTTTCCAACTTGGCTCTCTCGCAAAAGAAAATTAAAGGCAACTGTATCATTGTTGGAAATCGTGTGGGAAAAAGATGAAGCAATGAAGGAGTGTCTAAGGCAGAGCTATGCCAAGGTAGATGGTGTGTACAAGAGAAAATTCATATCTAAATGTTCATACTGATGCCTCTGGGACTCTGGGACAGAGAACTTAGGAGAAGGTATATTACTCTATGTAAATACAGCTTGCTTGCTTTTTTTTTTCAGTACTGGGGATTGAACTACTCAGGGGAATTCTACCTCCGAGCTATACCCCCAGCCCTATTTTTTGTTCTTTATTTTGAAACCGGGTCTCACTAAGTTGCGGAGGGCCTCACTAGGTAGCTGAGTCTGGCTGCGAACCCGGATCCTCCGGTCTCAGCCTCCCGAATGCTGGGATTACAAGCCTGCGCCACCACGCCCGGCTAGATCTTTTCTTTAGGAGATGCCACCGAGCTGTTTAGCTTTTCTTATTTATAATAATTATATTATTTCATGTTAATGGCACAAAATTAGAGTATACAGATATACTTTTTTTTTACTATATAAGATTCTGACACAAATTATAGCAGGAAATGGGTTAAGATGGCATAAGATGGGCTGGGGGTATAGCTCGGAGGTAGAATGCCCCTGAGTTCAATCCCCAATATTGCAAAAAAAAAAAAAAATATATATATATATATATATATATATATATATATATATATATATGGCTCAGGGGTATAGCTCAGAGGTAGAATGCCCCTGGGTTCAACCCCCAGTACCACAAAAAAAGAAAGAAAGAAAATATTGATTTGTTCTGACTCCTGCTTTCCTAAGAGCCGGGGAGACTGTCATGAATGCTTGCTCTGATAATGTTGACCTTTCGTGTACTCCTCTGCTCTGCTCTATTGATACCATCCAATCAAGGCTTGGGCCACCTCATCCAACAAGATAATCTCAGCTCCATTGTGCCTTAAAAGCACTACATTTGAAGTCCATTTCTCTCTCTCTCTCTCTCTTTGACATAATGGGTGCACACTGTTAAAGAAAGAAAACAACACTGCAGCACAGCAATACTGTCACTGGAGCCACTTTCACATTGGAGCTGTATCTCTGTGCTTTGTAGTGTAGCCGGCAGCAATGTGACACAATGAGAGTCCACAGGCAGTGTGTCACAACTACTCAACGTGTCGTAGTGAAAAAGTAGCCATAAAGAATATCGATGCTAAGCCGGGCGTGGTGGCTCACGCTTTGTAATCCCAGCATTCGGGAGGTTGAGACCGGAGGATCCGGGTTCGAGGCCAGCCTCAGCTACCTAGTGAGGCACTCCGCAACTTAGTGAGACTCGGTTTCAAAATAAAGAATAAAAAATAGGGCTGAGGGTATAGCTCAGAGGTAGAATGCCCCTGAGTTCAATCCCCAGTACCGCAAAAAAAAAAAAAAAGAATATTGACGCCAACTAATGAGCGTGGTTGTGTTCTACTAAAACTCTACTTGTAGACACAGATTTTTGAATTTCATATAATTTCCACACTAATCAAACACTTTTTTGGAACTGGGGGTTGAACCCAGGGGTAGTCTACCTCTGAGCTACACCTCCAGCCCAATTTCATTTTTTATTTTTGAAACTGGTCTCATTAAGTTGCCGAGGGTCTTGCTAAATTACTGAGACTTGTCTTGAATCTACCATCCCTGGGTCTCAGCCTCCCAAGTACTAGAGTTACAGGTGTGCATCACCACACCTGGCTTAATCAAACGCTTTCATGTCATTTGCAGGAAAATGGATGGAACTAGAGAACATCTTATGATTCTTCTTTCCCAACTACTCTTCTTACAGAAGATTAATATCCAGAATATTAAAGAACTCAAAAAATCTTTTTTTGTACTGGGGACTGAACCCAGGGGGATTCTGGAATTCTACTTCTGGGTTATACCCCTAACCCTTTTATTTCGAAACAGGATCTCACTAAGTTACCACCTGCTGGCCTCAAACCTGTCATCCTCTGGTCTCAGCCTCTCAAGTACTGGGATTACAGGCGTGCACCACTGTGCCCAAACAGAAATCTTACCACCAAAAAAAAAAAAAAAAAAAAAGTCAATAAATGGGAATTGAACTAATAGATATTTCTCAAAAGAAGAAGTACAAATGACCAACAAATATATGAAAAAAAATGTTCAACATCCTTAGCAATCTGGGAAATACAAGTCAAAACTACACTGAGATTTCATCTCACTCCAGTTAGAATGGAAATCATTAAGAATACAAATGCTAATAAATGCTGTGAGATTATGGAAAAAAGCGGCCACATATTCTGTGGGGATTGTAAACTAGTAAAACCACTATGGAGATCAGCATGGAGTTTCCTCAAAAGACTAGGAATGGAAAGCCAGGTGTGGTAGCGCACGCTTGTAATCCCAGTACTTGGGAGGCTGAGACAGGAGGATCACAGGTTTGCGTCCAGCCTCAGCTACTTAGTGAGGCCCTCTACAACTTAGTGAGACCCTATTTCAAAATAAAGAAGAAAACATAGGGCTGGGGGTGTAGCCCAGAAGTAGAATGCCCCTGGGCTCAATCCCTAGTACTGCAAAATAAAAGTTAAAAAAAAAAAAAAAAGACTAGGAATGGAACCACCGTATGAATCGGCTATAGTGCTCCTCAGTATTTTCCAAAAGCATTAAAAGTCAGAATACTGTAGTGATACGTGCAGACCCATGTTTATAGCAACACAATTCACAACAGTCAAGTTATGAAACTAGCTTAGGTGTTCTGTTAACAGATGAATGCATAAAGAAAACGTGGTTAGCCCGGCGTGGTGGCGCACGCTTGTAATCCCAGCATTTGGGAAGCTGAGACGGGAGGATCCGGGTTCACGGCCAGCCTCAGCTACCTAGTGAGACACTCCGCAACTTAGTAAGTAAGACCCAGTTTCAAAATAAAGAATAAAAAATAGGGCTTGGGGGTATAGCTCGGAGGTAGAATGCCCCTGAGTTCAACTCCCAGTACTACAAAAAAAAAAAACAAAAACAAAAGAAAATGTGGTATGCAAACACAATGAGGTTTTACACAGCCATAAAAAAGAATGAAATTATGTCATCTGCAGGAAAATGGATGGAACTAGAAAACATTCTGCTAAGTAAAATCAGCCAGACTGGGAAAATCAAGGGTCACATGTTTTATCTCACATGGGGAAGAGAGAGAGAAAATGCGTAAAAAAAGGGACCTCATGACACTGAGGAGAGAAGCCAGTAGAGCAGGGCAGGGGGAGGGGGAGGGAAGAGACGAGTAAAAGAGAAGTATGTCGAAAGAAATAGCTGAATAATGTTCTATGCATGTATGAATCTATCACTATGAATCCAATTACAATGCACCAAGGAAAATTTTAAAATAAATAAATAGCCAGGTGCAGTGGCGCACACCTGTAATCCCAGTACTCGGGAGGCTGAGACAGGAGGATCATAGGTTCGAGGACAGCCTCAGCAAGTAGTGAGATTCTCATCAACCTAAAGAGACCCTGTTTCCAAATAGGAAATTAAAAAATCAGGCTGGAAGCTGGGCGTGGTGGCGCATGCTTGTAATCCCAGCATTCGGGAGGCTGAGACCAGAGGATCCGGGTTCTCGGACAGCCTCAGCTACCTAGTGAGGTCCTCTGCAACTTAGTGAGACTCGGTTTCAAAATAAAGAATAAAAAATAGGGCTGGGGGTATAGCTCAGAGGTAGAATGCCCCCGAGTCCAATCCCCAGTACCGCAAAAAAAAAAAAAAAAAAAAAAAAAATCAGGCTGGGTGTGTAGCTCAGAGGTAGAATGCCCCTGGGTTCAATCCCCAGTACCACACACACAAAAAAATAAAAATAAAAATAAATAAATAAATAGGAGAAAAGAAGAAGCCAGATATGTTGGTACATGACTGTAATACCAGTACTTGGGAGGCTGAGACCGAAGGATCACAGGTTCGTCGTCAGCCTCTGCAACTTAATGAGGCCCTCCACAACTTAGTGAGACCATGTTTCAAAATGAATAAAAATAGGGCTGGGGGTATAGCCTGGAGGTAGAATGCCCCTGGATTCACTCCCCAGTATCACAAAAAAAAGAAAAATCAGGGTATGGGTGTAACTCAGAGGTAGAATATCCCTGGGCTCAATCCCCAGTAATATAAAAAAGAAAAGAAAATATTCTTAAGATAATCACAAGCACCTCATAGAGTGTTCAGAAGGCTCTTTTATAACCTGAACTTCATCTTCAACCACATTATGCTTTGAAAGCTGTCGGTGCTCAAAGAATGTTTACTAATAATGTATTTCTCCTTGGCAATTTCTAGACATTTTCACATACATTTTAAAATGCAAAAATAATCATTTTCATGCTACAAAGGAGTAAGAAGGGGCTTTATGTAGCTCAGTGGACTACATGCACAAGGAACTTGGTTTTCTATCCAGCACCAAAATTAAAAAAAAAAAAAGAGAGAGAGACAGAGAGTGAGAAAGAAAAAAACGTAATCTATTCTCTGAGAACATATATTTTAGTTCAATATGAGATTAAGAGTAAGTGTCAACCAGGTGTGATGGCACACGCCTGTAATCCCAGTACTTGGGAGGCTGAGACAGGAGAATCACAAATTTGAGACCAGTTTCGTCAATTTAGCAAGATGCTCAGCAACCTAGCAAGACCCTGTTTCGGAACAAAAACTAACCAAGGGCTGGGAGTGTAGCCCAGAAGTAGAATGCCCCTCAGAGGTAGAATCAAAAATCAAAAGAAGCCAGGCATGGTGTTGCACACTTATAATTCCAGTACTTGGGAGGCTGAGACAGGAGGATTGCAGGTTCGTGGCCAGTCTCAGCAACTTAGTGAGGCCCTCCGCAACTTAGTGAGACCCTGTTTCAAAACAAAAGAATAAAATAGGGCTGGGGGTTTAGATTAGAGAGAGAATTTTCCTGGGTTCCATCCCCAGTACCACAAAAAAAAAAAACCCAAAAGAATAAAGGTAAGTATATAAGCTTATAAAATATAAAATATAACTATACAGCCACAATAATGTCAAGCTTCCACATAGATGATTTTAAAATGAAAAAAATTATCTCTTTCCTTTTTTTTTTTTGCGGTACTGGGGATTGAACTCAGGGGTATTCTACCTCCGAGCTACACCCCCAGCCCTATTTTTTAATTCTTTATTTTG
>PVLC010024242.1:0-18540 GCA_004027655.1 Graphiurus murinus
CAGTACTGGGGATTGAACTCAGGGGCATTCTACCTCCGAGCTACACCCCCAACCCTATTATTTATTCTTTACTTTGAAACCGAGTCTCACTAAGTTGCGGAGGGCCTCACTAGGTAGCTGAGGCTGGCCGCGAACCCGGATCCTCCGGTCTCAGCCTCCCAAATGCTGAGATTACAAGCGTGCGCCACCACGCCCGGCTGACATTATTTATTTTTTTTAAGTGACTATATATCTTTGTAAACATTGGATTAATGTTTGACAGTTTGTCATGGGCTTCTTTTACAACTCCTTTGACACAAAGTCCTTGACCAGGAAAATAATTCAATTCCAAACTTCCTTGAGAAAAATAAGCCCCACAATGATAGTTTTTAAATGCAGTTCTTGGCAATATAGTATGGCAAAATTAAAAGATCAACTATAGATAAATGCAAATAAATCTACTCATACACAAAGTAATGCATGAAGTAAGAAGTGAGGATGTTCATAGTGACCTGTGGAAATCAATAGCTTTTTATACTGGAGATATATTAAGGAAGTGGCAAAAAGAACAATTTGGTAGATTTTAAGTTATCCCTACTGACTTTATAAACTATCCTAACGTTATAGAAATTGATGTTGCCACTGAACTGGCATTTTCCATTAATTTTATTATCTCTCTCAATAAGAAATTAGCTTACATTGGAAAAATATTCATCTATAAGTACTGGTAAAAACCCAAAATTTATTACCATAAATAACAATATTATATTGTATTATTTATAGCAATAAATAATAATGAAGTTATTGTGTGCTAGACACTGAGGCAAGGACTCTACATTCATTATCTCACTACTCTAATGTGGGAAAGGTACTTTTTTTAACTTTTGCTCTGAAAACTTTCCAACATACTGAGAAGCAAAAACTATAGAACAATGAACACCTATATGTTCACCATGTAGATTAATAACTGTTGACATTTTGCTAATTTGCTTTTTGGGGGGAGGGGGACTACACTATTTTAAAGAAAACTACAGACAATATAACACTTCAGGCCGGGCGTGGTGGCGCACGCTTGTAATCCCAGCATTCGGGAGGCTGAGACCGGAGGATCTGGGTTCGCGGCCAGCCTCAGCTACCTAGCGAGGCACTCCGCAACTTAGTGAGATCCGGTTTCAAAATAAAGAATAAAAAATAGGGCTGGGAGTATAGCTCGGAGGTAGAATGCCCCTGAGTTCAATTCCCAGTACCGCAAAAAAAAAAAAAAAAAAAAAAAAAAAAAAAAAAAAAAAAAAAAAAAAAAAAAAAAAAAAAAAAAAAAAAAAAAAAAAAAAAAAAAATATATATATATATATATATATATATATATATATATATATATAACACTTCAGGTCTAAATTCTTTAGCATGTATTTCCAAATTGCATTCTCCTACAAGTATTATACCATCCAACAAAATTAATAGTTCTCTAACACTATAGTTCATATTTGTATTTCCCCAGATGTCCTGGATAGCTTTCCTTTATAACAATAAGAAATAATTTCCTTTATAACATATTATATTTTTTTCTTTTGTGGTACTGGGGATTGAAACCAGGGGCATTTCACCTCTGAGCTACATCCCCAGCCCTTTTTAAATGTTTTATTTTGAAACAGGATCTCACTAGGTTGCTGAGAGTCTGACTAAGTTGCTGAGGTTGGTCTCAAACCCATGATCCTCCTGTCTTAGTCTCCCAAGTACCGGGATTACAGGCATGCACTACCACTCCCAGCTTTCAAGTATTTTTAATTTTAAGAAACTAGGCAAGCCGGGCATGACCTCAGCAATTTAGTGAGGCTCTTTGCAACTTAGTGAGACCCTGCTTCAAAATAAAAGAATAAAATAGGGCGGGGGGTGTAGCTCAGAGGTAGAATGCTCCTAGATTCCATGCCCAGTACCACCATAACCAAGAAAAAAAGAAAGAAAGAAACTAGGCAAATTATCTTCTGAAGATCCTTTTTTTAAAAAGCCTTCCTCCGAGCTGGACACGGTGGCCCATGCTTGTAATCCCAGTACTTGGGAGGCCGAGACAGGAGGATCACAGGTTTGCAGCCAGCCTCAGCAACTTAGTAAGGCCCTCCACAACTTAATGAGATTCTGTTTCAAAATAAGAAGTAAAATGGTCTGGAGTTGTAGCTCTGGTAAAATGCCCCTGGGTTCAATCCCTAGTACCACAACAAACAAACTTGGCTGCCTACCAGCCATAAATTGCTACTTATATTTAAAATTAAAATGAAAAAAATTTTTAATTTTCTCACAGTTGTAGTAGTCACATTTCAGTGCTCAGGAGCTGCATGCTGCTACTGGGTACCTTAAAATCCACAGATCCAGCACATTTCCCTAGTCACAGAATGTTTTATTGGATAGCACTGATTTAGTCGATTTCAAGTGTTTGCCTTAACTCCCCATATAGCAAGCTCCTGAAAGGTACAGAACTCTCCACTTGTTTTACATACCACGTTGAGTTCTGGGTAGTCCTAAAAAGGTAAGTGAAATAATGCTTATGGAGAAGATACAAAGAGGGGGGTATTCTTTATGGCATTATTCATCTAAAAGAAGAAAATAATACACTAGGGATGGACAATTTGGACTCAGATGTGTGGCTTGGACTTCCTTATGCAGAAAACAATCCAGGAGAGAACATGATGCAGTGCATTGTTGACACATGAAACGAATAATATAGGTGGTACATAGGTATGGCAATAATTATTGATGGCAGTGAATGAGTTTAGGAAACACCAGTATAGTGTCAAGAGTTTAAAGGTCCTACAGATCTGATTTCTAAACCAAATTCTGAGTAGTTCAGTACAATTTAGTAGTGTTACTTGTTTTTTGAGTGATCTTGGACAAGTTTTTAGCTTTTCTGAAGCTAATGACATATCTTTAAAAAGCAGGGTGCTGGGTGTGGTGGCCCATGGCTGTAATCCTAGTACTTGGGAGGCTGAGACAGAAGAATTGCAGATTCAGGGCCAGTCTCAGCAATTTAGTGAGGCACTCCATAACTCGGAGACTCTGTTTCCAAATATAAAATAAGCTGGGCGTGGTGTCACACACTTGTAATCCTAGTACTTGGGAGGCTGAGACAGGAAAATCGCTGGTTTGCTGCCAGCCTCAGCTACTTAGTGAGGACCTAAGCAACTTAGTGAGACCGTGTTTCAAAATAAAGAATTAAAAACAACAGGGCTGGGGGTGTAGCTCGGAGATATAATGTCCCTGAGTTCAATCCCCAAAAAATAAAATAAAATAGGGCTGGGGGTGTAGATGGGGGTCTCCTAATAACTCAGCTACTCCATCATGGAATAAAACATAGTTAACATATTAGTACTCAGTAAATGTGGCTCTCCTTCTCCTTCCCAAAGAAGGAATGAGATTGTGTATCTATTACCTCTGACAAATGAAATTAAACTCTAGCAAAAAGGAAACTCCGACTCACCTGGTACTTAGTTGATCTTAGTCCTCACAGGGAAGATCAGAATACTAAAATTATAAACATGGGGGAAGAGAAAGAACACGTCTTCATGGAAGAACGAGATTAGCACTCGAGACCTTGCTATAGTAGAAGAGGGGCTTTTGGTCCTTTGTCACCAGCCTACTCCCTCACAATAAGGTGTTTCCTCCTCTCTGATCCACACTGCACAAACGGTTGTCCACCTCAGATCCTAAGTAATGCTCTCCTCTCTCCTGAGGCAAACTCTCCATAACTTTTTTGTTTTCTCCATAACCTGCATGCAGTTTCTGACCAAGTCTCTGCTCCCTCCACGTAAGTGTTAAAAATAACCAAGGTCCCCTAGGAGCTCCAAGGTCAGTTCCTTCTTCCCGCTGTAGCCTCAGTTCAGAAGTTGTGGAAGAAGACTTCACAGGGGCTCTGCCTCTCAGATGGGTTCCTGCTGTCTCCGGAACTGCACTGCATCTGTCCCGTGCAGACCGGACTCGGGGGCTCTAAGGGCATTTGCTTTCCTCTAAATCCAAACTATGTCTCTTCGGGAAGCCATGTATGCTCTAAAGTGTACTGAGCGCTTCCTACAATGTCCTAGAGGAACGCCAGCGAGAGTAGGCGGTTGCTAGTCTGGCGAAAGGATCCGGGGGCGAAGGTCCAGAACACAGGAGAGTTTGGGCAGCGAGAAGAGAAGGGTGGGACCGCTCCCACTGGGGAATGGAAAAAGAGGGAGGACGGAGGACGCAGCCACCGCGGGGACAGAACCCTGAGCTCAGCGGTTCAGCGCCCCCCACCCCGGCCCATTTGCAGCCTCCCCCTAACCTCGGATACTCCTCCAAACGCCAACCTCCACTTGGCTCCAACTTAGCCTCAGAAATGCTCCCGGACTCTTTGCTCTAAGAGTAGAAGGAAGCTGGGCAGAAAACGCTGGGCGAAGAAGCGGCTCGCCCGCTAACCAAAAGAGCCGCCGGGGGCCCAGTCCCAGAATGCCCAGCGGCTGTCCGAGCACCGCTCCTTCCCAGAGGCCTCCGAGAGGCTGCCTAGTTCTCGCGAGACTGTGGCTCGCGAGGGAATCCCGCGTTTTCCAGGCGGAGGGGGCTGTCTAGGCGAGGGTGGGCTCTTGGAGACTCGGTGAAGCCTGGCATCCCTTTTGTGTACGTCTCTTCTTGTGGTTTAGTTTCAGACGGAGCTAACTTGCATCCGACCGTTACGCTCCCTCTGCTGGGGTCCCTGGCTACTCCGAACCCAGAGTGAGGGAGTACTTGCCTCTCATGTCCCTGTCTCCGCTGCAACCGGCCTCTGCGCCTAAGCCGGAATCTTCGTTACCACCCTTGGACTGTATGTACAACTGAGTACCTCGCACCAGCTTTCCAAGCTAAGGACTGCCACAAACTCAAGAGATGCTGGCGCTTCCTTACCGATGTGCCTCTTCCACCTTGATTTCAGTAGTTTGGGGTGGGGGGTGTACTAGGGATTGAACCCAGGGGCATTCTGCGTCAGAGGTACACCCCCAGCCTTATTTCATTTTATTATTATTTTTATTTTTGAAACAGGGTTCACCTGCAATCCTCCTGGCTCAGCCTCCTAAGTACTAGGATTAACCTAATAAGACCCTGTTCCAAAACAAAAATTAAAAAGGGGGCTGGGAAGCCGGGCGTGGTGGCGCACGCTTGTAATCCCAGCATTTGGGAGGCTGAGACCAGAGGATCCAGGTTCGCGGCCAGCTTCAGCTACTTAGTGAGGCACTCTGCAACTTAGTGAGACCCTGTTTCAAAATAAAGAATAAAAAATAGGGCTCGGGGTATAGCTCGGAGGTAGAATGCCCCTGAGTTCAATACCCAGTACCGCAAAAGAAGGGGGGGGGGCTGGGGGTGTAGCTCGGAGGTAGAATTCCCCTAGGTTCAATCCCCAGTACCATAAAAATAAAGTGGAGTTTATATCCTATGCTTTTACTCTCAGGTCTAAAATCCTATAGGAAAAGGCCTATCTCTTTGGTTTATTTCATAAATGTAGACAAGGATTCAGGAAGGCATCAGTTGTATGAATTGCGTCACCCACCATTCCCTGATGATACATGGAAGGATGAGTAGGAGCTAACTAAACAAAGAAGTTGGCCAGAAGGTAGAGGAAATTACACAGTTGAGGACTAACACCCATGAAATAACATGGAATATTTGAGACTGTAAGATCTTTATGGCTGAAGCAAAATATAGTTAAGTAGAAACTTAGAAGCTTCTCCTAGGAAAAAAACAGGCAAATGCTTGTCTCTATACCAAATATTCTATGTTTAAAGATTTGACCTTTAGCTTCAAGTGATGACAGACCATTGGAGGATTTTAAGTAATAAAGCGGTTTGATTAGATATATGTTTTAGAAATACCACTCTAGCAGCAGTCAGGAGGATAGAGAAAGGAGCACAGATTAGCTATAGAAGAATCAGTTGGTGACCCATTTAAGCCATTAGAAAGTGTTGAACCTTATGAAGGCTCTGGCTATGGAAGTGGAGAGGAGGAGATAGATTGAGATGATCTTAAGTAGGATATGCAGCACTTGGTGACTGGGGAAGTCAACTGGAGAATTGGATTGATGGTAGTACCACTTTCTGGTTTAAGGAATACAGATTTCACTGAAAGGATTAGGAGTTGAATTTTTGACGTTAACTTCAAGGTGATTATGGGTTATTCAAGTAGAAGTATCCAGTGGGATATTGAATATTATGTTCTGGAACTCAGAAGAGATTTCTAAGATAGAGATGTAGATGTAAGAAGTGTTGGAATGTCAATATGATAAAGTAGACAAAATGTGTAGCTAGAGATGAGAATGTGCTGGATAACACAACCCTGGTGAAGAATATTTATGTGATCAGCAGAAGGAGAAGTGCCTGTGAGGCAAACAGAATGGACAAACAGGTACCAATGAGGCAGGAGCCCAGCTATGTCCTTGAAGATGACTCTTGGCTAGAAGCCTAAAGACAAAAAAAAAAAAGGCAAATGTTGGCTAGGTTCAGCAAACTGAAGGTAGGAGTTTGTGAAGCTAGGATAACAATCTTGGAGAAAAGATGCTAAAAAATATCACAGAAAAAAGGATATGAGTAGTTTTAAAAACAGGATTCTCCATTTATCTAAATAGTAAAGCTTTAGATTAGGTGAGTTTCTAGATTCTTTCCAGTTCTACAATCCTAATCCTCTGAGTTGATACTGAAGAAAAGGTAGGACTTAGAACCCTATGAACAAAGCCAGGCATGGTGGCGCACGCTTGTAATCCCAGCATTCGGGAGGCTGAGACCAGAGGATCTGGGTTCGCGGCCAGCCTCAGCTATCTAGTGAGGCACTCCGCAACTTAGTGAGAACTGGTTTCAAAATAATGAATAAAAAATAGGGCTGGGGGTATAGCTCGGAGGTAGAAGGCCCCTGAGTTCAATCCCCAGTACCGCAAAAAAAAAAAAAAAAAAAAAAGAACCCTATGAACAGTAACCTCTTTTTCTAGAAACTGTTCTCCTTCCCTTCTAGCCACCATTCTATCCATGTGGTTCCCACAGAACCTGAGATCTTTGCCTATCTATAATTTATTATCTGGGGTGGGTACCTGGCCTAGCTAGACAAACAAGAACCTTCCCCCAGAAATTTGAGAAGGAGAAAAAGGGGACAGGTTTTCTCTATGTATGGAAAATGTGGTGCTGATGGTAACTCTAATTTGCAAAAATAGAAGACACAGATGCAGATATAAGAGATGGAGAGGAAAAAAATCTGGGCTTTCCAAAGTGCTTCAAGTCCTGTTTCCAGTCCACTGATAGCACATACTACACCTCCTGAATTCCACAAGATATGTCAAGATCCCTCTCATATCCTCCTTTGAGTCTTAAAATAGTGCCAGTTGACTTCTGTCACTGCAACCTAGTGAGTTCTGTTATACTGAACTTAGAATCCATATGGGAAGGAGAAAAGTAAATGAGAAATGGAGCTATAAGATAATGGAGGCTCTTAACCATCAGGCTTTGGATTATAGCTGGAGTAGTGGTTGTGGAGAAAGAGCTGAAGAGAAATCCATTGACACAGAATCACTAAAATGTTAAAACATTGTAGACTGAACAAATAAACACAAAATCATGGTATCTCATAAGCACTGTTAACTAATTAATGTTCACTCATTATTATTAACTAGAAATTCATGCGCCTCCTTTCTGTCTCCTCCATGTATTAACTTGCTAGCAAAATCATCCTGTAAAATGCTATGTACAGTCAGGCAATCACCCATGGTAGACCCTGGCACTAAGTATCTTACCTTAATTGTCAGTTTTCCATTCCAATCAAAGGGGTTGCAGCCAAGATTATATTCACTAAGGTAAGTGGACAAGGTTCTAACTAGGGCTATTCTCCTGTAAGCTCTCAAAGCAGTTCTGGGTCCTAGCTCTCGACTGCTTGGATTTGGGTGTCTCACCTCTTACCCCCTCCTTCCCACCTTATATGAGGCTCCAGCCATAGAGAACCTTTGCTATTCCTCGTCTCTACATCCATCGTAGGTCATTAGTTTGCTGCCCGAGACTCCCTCTGGTCCCCTGAAGCTGTGACTGACCTGCATTCCTGAGCCTCTTGGATCTGCAGACATACAGGCTTGACCCTTCTTCACTTCTGTACTTTTCTCCAGGACCTCCTGTTGGATTGGCACTAGTGTTCATCCTTCCTTCCCCAAGCCCCGTAAACTTCTTCAATATAACTCAAGACCTATGGCTCCAAGGCACTTTTTTAGAATATTCCCCACTACGAATTTCATTCTTTTTCTTTCTCCACATAGCTCCTACTCTTCCACAACCTCTCTTGCCACCATTCTTAAATGACACCATTAACCTACCAGCTTCCATACTTGATACACTCAACTTGCCTGTCACCCCTCCTTGCTGGATCTGCCAAAATTTTTCACAAATTGCTGGCCTTGCCATTCCTGCACCATTGAATCATTGGGTAACAGTCCCGACAGGGATCTACTCTATACAACACCCTTTCTCTGGTCTCATCCAGACCCGCCAATCTAACATTGCTGCCTCTGGCTTTGTAGGGGGGCTGCAGCAAGAACTGTAGTCCCTCACACCCCTACAAAGACTCATCCCTGGTCCCTCCCAAACTAACATCAGCTTAGCCTACCAGGCCCTCCTTTGCATACGCAAGACCTCCTACCTTCCCCGGTGGTCCACAGATTGGAAACCTTCCCCTTGAAAGCTACAATTTTACCATAACCACTGAACCCCCTAAAAGCCATTTCAGTATAAACCCCCATGGTACCACCCTTCGTCTGTCCGGCCACCCCCAACTTGACACCTCTAACACCGACAGCATCAACTCCTTATACTGCCAAGGCCGAGGCACTCTCCCGTTTTCCACTCATTTTTTCAAGTCCCTTCTCTAATGATTTCTCTGAGACCTGCCGCCTACTTAACCTGCCTCTACCTGACCAGGAGCTCTTTCTCGACACTGATAAGCTCCGCCTAACTTCTGAGATTCCCAAACTCCCCTACACCACCACTCTTTCCCCACTTACCAGCGCTGCCCTAAGCCAGTCTCTCACTGTCTGGTACAATTTCGAAGATATTTCACAATATCTCAGAACACCCCAGATCCCTACCTCTCTGACACCCTTCTTCCAGGCTGATTTCCATGCCTGTCATCACCACACTTCTGGCATTTTTTGGGTGTGCAGATCCTCAGCTTATCTCTGTCTTCCCACCAATTGGAACCTACACTATGGCGTATCTCTCTCCTACCTTATCCACAAGAATAGAGGAAAAGCCTGAATGAGGTAACTGACCAGTTAATCAGTCTCCAGGATCAGATGGATTCCCTAGTATCAGTGCTCCTCCAAAATGGCCGAGGACTTGACCTACTAACGGCAGCTCAAGGAGGCATCTGCACCCTTCTCCAAGAGCAATGCTGTTTCCTTGCTAATAAATCAGACTTGGTTAGAGGTGGCACTGCCTGCCTCAAAATACAGGCTGATGACCTCCTCAAAGGGCCTGGAAAGGGGCTTTGGTCCCCTCTCCAGCAATAGCGTGCTCCCTTCCTGGTTCCCTGGAACCCTTGTCCTAGGGCTTATGTTCTTACCATGTATTACAAGTGTAAATTCAGAGATTTCTAACCCACTGCAGAACTTCAATCTCCCAAGTGATGAGCCTAAAACAAGTGTCTGCTGCTTCCTCCTCCAGACTCAAAGAAGAACCCGTCCCCTCCCTTACAACAACCCCCTTGAGAGCAAGAAATTGCTGAGAGAAAATGTTACCCTCTTCCCATTATCAAACAAAAAGAGTCTAAAATGAAGGACCTCTGCACAAATAGCAAATGATAAAAACAACTAATGGAAAAACACTTACCTGAAAAAAGGCAGAACAAAAACAGGAAGCCACATTAACAGCAGTAAAAGTCTTTTTACTGAACTATCCAAACCGCAGAATGTCACCTGATGACCTGACATGCTACTGAAGGATTGAAAATTGCACCAGACTGACCCAACCAGCATCTATTTATACTAGCCTTAAATTAGGACCTCTATGGACTGATACCTCCCTTCTCCCCTCTCACCATGAAAGAACATACCCTAGATGGTACAGGGGCTTTCTGCTCTGCCAGAGTCCTCTCCAGTCTTTTATTAAAAGCTTTCTCTTAGCCGGGCGTGGTGGCGCACGCTTGTAATCCCAGCATTCGGGAGGCTGAGACCGGAGGATCCGGGTTCGAGGCCAGCCTCAGCTACCTAGTGAGGCACTCCGCAACTTAGTGAGACTCGGTTTCAAAATAAAGAATAAAAAATAGGGCTGGGGGTATAGCTCAGAGGTAGAATGTCCCTGAGTTCAATCCCCAGAACCGCAAAAAAAAAAAGCTTTCTTTTTGCTGTTGAAAAAAAGTAAGTAAATAAATGTAGAATGTAGTGATAGTGTAATTTTTTTTCTTTTTGCAGTACTGGGGGTTGAACCCAGGGGCATTCTACCTCCGAGCTACATCCCCAGTGCTATTTTTCATTCTTTATTTTGAAACAGGATCTCACTAAGTTGCAGAGGACCTCACTAAGTAGCCAAGGCTGGCCGCAAACCTGCGATCCTGTCTCAGCTTCCCAAGTACTGGGATTACAAATGTGTGCCATGGTGCCTGGCTATTTATTCATTTTTGATATTGGGAATTGGACTCAGGGGCATTCTATCTTCAAGTTACCCCCTAGCCATTTTTACTTACTTTCTTATTCTGAAACAGGGTCTCACTAAGTTACTGAGGCTGGTCTCAAACCTGCGATCCTCCTTCCAAGCAGGGATTAAAGACATGGACCACCACACTAGGTTTAGGGGTGCTGATATTTTAAACAGTAGTTCCCAAATGATGGTCTGTAAATCAGTGAATGTCCATGAAGAAAAAATTTATTAATCCATCAAATCAGAAAAAATAATGTAAATATTTCATAATGTTGAATTTATTTAATCTGAAGGACCAGACTTCAAGTTTTTTTGTATAGAGGTATTAGTAGACAGCAGCTATCAATATAGTGTTTACTTACATGGGCAAAATTAAAAGCTGCCATTATTATATTAATTTCTCAAATTTTTTTGAGTCCTGCAACTTTAAAGTTTACAATCACTGCTTTAGACTTGGCTTTTGTTCTCATGTGAAATATCCTTTTTTACACATTATTTCGGAAGGCGTTCCTCCTGTGTATTTCATGGTGTCGACTAAGCGATGAATTATAGCTGAAGGATTTCCCACATTCATTGCATTCATAAGGTTTTTCCCCAGTGTGATGTCTCTGATGTTTCTTAAATGATGAATCGTGCCTGTAGGCTTTCCCACAGCGGCTGCACTCATACGCTTTCACTCCCGTATGAACAGTTTTGTGGTTGTTAAGGTGTATCCTCTGTCTAAAGGCTTTCCCGCATTCCTTACATTTGTAGGGTCTCTCCCCAGTGTGGATTCTCTGGTGATGTGTTAGATACGCTCTATGACTAAAGGTTTTACAACATGCAGTGCAGGCATAGGGCTTCTCCCCAGTGTGAATTCTTACATGTTCACTAAGGTGTCTAATCTGTCGAAAGGTTTTCCCACATTCATTGCAAGTAAATGGTTTTTCTCCAGAATGGGTCTTCAAATGTTGTGTCAAGCTGATGTTCTGGCTGAAAGCTTTCTGACATTTATCACATACATAAGGTTTCTCCCCAGTGTGAGTTCTATGATGCTGATTAAGTGATGAGCGGTGTCTGAAGGCTTTGCCACATTCCTCACATTCAAAGGGTTTCTCACCAGTATGAATCCTTTGGTGGGTATTAAGAGATGCGCTTTGACTGAAGGCTCTTCCGCACTCCTTACATCTGAAAGGTTTCTCACCAGTATGAATTCTCATGTGTTCGGTAAGGTGATTCGGTTGTTTGAACATTTTTTCACATATATTACATTCATAGATTTTTGTTCTGATGCAATTTATTGGATGAGTAATCAAATCTAATTTGTATCTGTTCCTCTCTTTAGTTGTATCACACTTATGGTGCTTCTGTTCTAAAATAACATTTGAGGTCACAATATTTTCCCCAAATTTGTTAACTTCTTGGCCTCTGTTTTTGTGGGTCAAGATGGTTTGTCTCACGTCACTCCCACAGGTTTCCTGGTGCCTTTCTAACACATCATCATATCTGGAGACTTTTCTCAACGTGGAATAAATTATATCATCCCTCATGAACCTTCCCATCAGAATGTCATGATATAACTGTTCCTGGGGAATGACACTGTTTGCAGTTGACTTATTGATTTCTGTTTTACTCTTCAAGTCTGAAAGAAATAAAAAATGCAAATAACACATATTCATTATGTTTTGAAAACAATCAACTACTGTAGTGGTTACAGAATAGAGATTTAGATAACAATACGTAAAGTTCATGAGATTTTGACTATATTTAAGAACAGCCATGTAGCCTGAAGAGGCAATGGGAAATGGTACTTAAGAAACATGCCAGGCTGGCCGAGCGTGGTGGCGCACACCCATAATCCCTGTACTTGAGAGGCTGAGACAGGAGGATTGCAGGTTCAAAGCCAGCCTTGGCAACTTAGCAAGGCTCTCAGAAACCTAGTGAGACCCTGTTTCCAAATAAGAAATAAAATAGGGCTGGAAGTATAGCTTGAGGGTAGAATGCCTCTGGATTCAATACCCAGTACCACACACACACACACACACACACACACACACACACAAAAAAAAAAAAAAAAAAAAAAAAAAAAAAAAAAAAAAAAAAAAAAAAGCATGCCAGGCCAGGCATGGTGGCAAACACTTGTAATCCCAGTACTTAGTAGACTGAGACAGAAGGATTGCAGGTTCGCGGTCAGCTTCAGCTACTTAGTGAGGCCCTCTGCAACTTAGTGAGACCCTGTTTCAAACTAAAGAATAAAAAATAGGGCTGGAGGTGTAGCTCAGAGGTAGAATGCCCCTGGCTTCAATCCCCAGTATCGCTTGGTGGCACACACCTATAATCCCAGTACTTGGGAAGCTGAGACAGGAGGGCTGCAGATCTGAGAGTAGACTCAGCAACACAGCAAGACTCTTAGCAATCTAGCAAGGCTCTGTTTCAAAAACAAAAAAGAAAAAGGGCTGGGGGTGTAGCTTGGAGATAGAATGCCCTTGGGTTCAAAAGATAGGAATACACACACACACACACACACACACACACACAATAGCAATAAGGAAAAGAAAAAGAAATTTAGATTAAAAAAAAGAGAAACTTAGTTGGACATGTTGGCATACACTTGTAATCCCAGTACTTGGGAGACAGAAGGATCACAGGTTCTAGGACAGCCTCGGCAAGTAGTGAGACTCTCATCAACCTAGCAAGACCTTGTTTCAAAATAAAAATTAAAAAACAGGGCTAGGAGCTGGGCATGGTGGCGCATGCTTGTAATCCCAGCATTTGGGAGGCTGAGACTGGAGGATCTGGGTTCGCGGTTAGCCTCAGCTGCTTAGTGAGGTCCTCTGCAACTTAGTGAGACCCTGTTTCAAAATAAAGAATAAAAAATAGGACGGGGGGGGGTGTAGCTCAGAGGTAGAATGCCCCCAGGTTCTATTCTCAGTACTGCAAAAAAAAAAAACAAGACTAGGGGTAAAATGCCCCTGGGTTCAATTCCCAGTAACACACACACACACACACACACACACACACACACACACACACACACACACGAATATGTAAAACAATGTTACTGATTACAGGTATATACATATAATATGGAAGTATAAAAATAGGTGGAAATATTTATTTAGTTATTTATTTTGTGGTACTGAGGATTGAACCCAGGGGCATTCTATCTCCGAGTTACACCCTCAGTCCTATTTTTTATGCTTTATTTTTAAACAGGGTCTCACTAAGTTGCGGAGGGCCTCATTCACTAAGTAGCTGAAGCTGGTTGCGAACCCGGATCCTCCTGTCTCAGCCTCCCAAGTACTGGGATTACAAGTGTGTGCCATCATACCTGGCTTTGGAAATGATATTTAAACACAGAAGAGTGATTATTTTAGCCAGGATCGGTGGCCCACACCTGTAATCCCAGTACTTGGGAGGCTGAGACAGGAGGATTGCAGTTTCAAGGCCAGCTTCAGCAAATTAACAAGATCCTGTTTCAAAATTAAAAATAAAAAGGGTGGAGGGTGTGGCTCAGAGGTAGAATGCCTCTGAGTTCAATCTCCAGTACAAAAAAGAAAAAAAAAAAAGAGTGATTATTTTGAAAGGTGGGAGAGAAACAGCAAGGCTTCAAATGTTTCATTTATCTATTTGTGTGTGGGAGGGTTACTGGGAATTGAACCCCAGGGCATTCTACTGAACTCCAGGGTATTCTATGTCTGAGCTACATGCCCAGCTGTATTATGGTGCTGGGCATTAAATACAGGAGTGTTCTACCTCCAAGCTATACCCAAGACTTCATCTATCTATCTATCTATCTATCTATCTATCTATCTATCTATCTATCTATCTATCTATTTTGCAGTACTGGGGATTGAACCTGGGGCATTCTACCTCCAAGCTACACCCCCAGTCCTATTTTTCTTTTCTTTTTTTTTTGCGGTACTGGGGATTGAACTCAGGGGCATTCTACCTTCAAGCTATACCCCCAGCCCTATTTTTTATTTTTTATTTTGAAACAGGGTCTCACTAAGTTGCAGGGTTCCTCACTAGGTAGCTGAAGCTGGTCATGAACCCGGATCCTCCAATCTCAGCCTCCCAAATGCTGGGATTACAAGTGTGCGCCACCACGCCCGGCCCCAGTCCTATTTTTTATTCTTTATTTTGAAACAGAGTCTCACTAAGTTGCTCAGAGCCTTGCTAAATTGATGAGGCTGGCTTTGAACCTGTGATCCTCCTGTTTTAGCCTCCCAAGGACTGGAATTACAGGTATGGACCACCACACCTGGCTTCTTTTCTTTCTTTCTATTTTTTATTTTTGAGACAGGGTCTAGCTGGATTGCTGAGAGTCTCACTCTTGCTAAGGTTGTGCTTGAATCTGTGATCCTTCTGTTCAGCCTCCTAAATACCTGGATTACAGGCATGTGCCACCATGCCCAGCTCCTGTTATTATTTCTTAATCTAGGTAGAAGCTACATAAAAATTTGTTATAATGTTCTCTATGCTTTTCCAAATGTATAAAATTTTTCCTACTAAGCAGAGTTTAAGGAAATTTCTAAAGACCACTGAATTTGGTGAGAAAAAATCCTGTGTTAATTTCTCTTGCAAGAGTTTTTATGAAGTTGCTGTTACAAAAAAATGAAGATAGAAGAATTGAGAAAATGGTCGGGAGTAGTGGCACAGATCTGTAATCCCAGGCTGAGACAGGAGGATCTCAGGTTCGAGGACAATCTCAGCAAGTAATAAGACTCTCATCAACCTTGCGAGACCCTGTTTCAAAATAAAAATAAGTGCTCACTTGTAATCTCAGTACTCAATCCAGGTTTGAGGCCAACCTCAGCTACTTAGTGAGGCTCTCCGCAACTTAGTGAGACCCTGTTTCAAAATAAAGAATAAAAAATACAGGGCTGGGGGTGTGGCTTGGAGGTAGAATGCTCCTGGGTTCAATCCCCAGTACCACACACACACAGAAAAAATTAAAATAAAGATAAAATAGGGCTGGAGGTGTAGCTTGGATATAGAATGCCTGAGTTCAATCTACAGTACCACCAAAAAAAAAAAAAGAGAAAGAAAAAAGAAAATTGTAGCTGGGATTATATAAAATCGAAGGTGGGAGAAAGTGGAAATAGAGTGGAAGAGAGAAAATTAAAAAGATATGTTGAATGTAATGATAGCCCTGAAAAGAAATCTGTTTTCTGTGGAGAGACCACATACATCTGCCTGTTTACAGAAAGGAGCTTTAGATTGGCAGACCCTTAGAAAGAGAGAAAATCAAATTTAGCCTTAATGAAGATACGATTTCTCGTCCCCCCCACCACCTCAGAGATACTTTTACAAGGGTACAGTGAAGGAAAGGCTAACAGCGAGAGGGGTAAAATCAAGTCCAGTGCAGGCCTTGTCCAGTGGCGTGAGCCCTCCTGCAGCCCAGGTAGACTCAGAGCCCTCTGGCCTACATACTATAAAGTACCATCTGCCTTGATCTCACCTGAACTGGGATTTCCTGGGCTTTTTTCCTCTGTCATCCATGGTCCTTCTCCTTTCTCTAGCTGGGAAATCACACTAGGCTTGGAAAGTTGATATCCTGCTTATGAAATTGGAAAAAAAATGAATGCTTATGTTGATGTTTAAGTACCTTTCTCAGAATTTAGTTTCAGTATTCTAGTATTCAGGGGCTCTGAAAGTGGAGAGAGGCATAGCTTTCTATTCTAGCTTTAGGAAGTAAAGCTGAGGAAGGGGAATCAGATGTGCCCTGGCTTGGTTTTTCAAAGGAATAAGATATCTCTACTACAGAATCCAAGGCCAGGCCTCAAGGAATCCACAAGGTTGACAATTTAGCAACAATAACTCTTCTGTAATGAGCAGGTTTCTAGCAATTTAGCAACAATAACTCTTCTGTAATGAGCAGGTTTCTAGATGTCTGTACGGTCCATCCTTACCTACTGACACCAGGTTCCTATAGTTCTCTAGCATCACATCCCGGTACAGATTCCGGTGAAGAGGGGCCAGCTGCTCCCATTCCTCCTGGCTGAAATCCACAGATATGTCCTTGAAGGTCAACAGTTCCTAGAACATCAAACACATCCCTGTTGAGTCAAGAGTCCACTGCTGCTGGGCGTGGTGGCACATGCTTGTAATCCCAGCATTTGGGAGGCTGAGACTAGAGGATCCGGGTTCGCGGCCAGCCTCAGCTACCTAGTGAGGCACTTCGCAACTTAGTGAGACCCTGTTTCAAAATAAAGAATAAAAAATAGGGCTGGAGGTATAGCTCGGAGGTAGAATGCCTCTGAGTTCAATCCCCAGTACCGCAAAAAAAATAAAGAATAAAAAATAGGGCTGGGGGTATAGCTTGGAGGTAGAATGCCCCTGAGTTCAATCCCTGGTACTGCAAAAGAAAAAAAAAAAGAAAGAGTAATCAAGGCAAACTGGACATGGGTAGCACATGCTTGTAATCCCAGTACTTTGGAGGCTGAGACAGGAGGATCACAGATTAAAAGCCAGGCTCAGCAATTTAGTGAGGCTCTCGGCAACTTAACGAGACCGACCCTGTTTCCAAATAATAAATAAATAAATAAATAAAATAGATCTGGGGGTATAGCCCGGAGGTAGAAGGCCTCTGGGTTCCATCCCCAGTAACACACACACAGAGAAAAATAATCACGGTAAAGGGACCAGGGAGAACCACAATGAGGGTAGAGCTGAACTTTTGTATAGGGTGCTTGTAGAAAGCCACTCTGAAAGGGTGGTATTTGGCCAGAGACATGGATTTAATGAGGGAGAGCCATGTGGAGATCTATGGAAGAGCATTCCAGGGAGGTGTAAAGGACCTCAGGTGAGAATATCCTGCCTATTTGAGGAACAGGAAGTGAACAGCTGGATAGAAGCAGGTTGGGGAAAGGGCGAGCAGAAGGAGATGAGACCAGAAGGGGGTGGGCCTGAAGGATCACTCCCAGCACTGATTCTTACAAATTCCTATGCATTCTTGCTGAGCTTGAATTGTGTGGCCTAGCTAGAGTTTAATCCAAGATGAATGACTGTCTGGAACTGTAGTCTAATCCCTTCCTAGCTCAAATACTGAAAGATAAAAAAGATCAGTCCCTCAGTGCTGCTGGGAAGTATTGTCAGTTAGGCTGAGAAGCAAATTCAATCAAATTAAAGCCGCATTACAGCCAAAGCTCAGCTGCAGCTCCAGGAGGGACATGAATAATCAGCCCCTCATCTTAACCCTAAGAAAGGGCTTACAAGTCTCTTGAAAATAAAAGCAAAACAAAACAAAGAAAAAAAGCCAACAATCAATCTACCTATAGACACACATATTACATACTCCACTGTTCTTTTACATATAGTATCTGAACTATAGTAAAAAATTAGACATGTGAGAAAGGGGGAAAATATGACCTATAATCAAGAAAATAAAAATCAATACAAACAAGCCAGGCATGGTGGCACACGCTTGTAATCCCAGCACTTAGGTTGAGACAGGAGGATCTGAGTTCTTGGTCAGCCTCAGCTACTTAGTGAGGCCCTCTGCAACTTAGTGAGACCCTGTTTCAAAATAAAGAATAAAAAATAGGGCTGGGGGTGTAGCTCGGAGGCATAATGTCCTTGGGTTCAATACCCAGTACCACAAAAAAAAAAAAAAAATCAATACAGACACATCAGTGATCAAGTCACTGAAATGGACAGAAAAAAAACTTTAAAGCAACTACTAAAATGTATGTTAAAGAATTTACAATAAAATACTGACAGAATGAGTGAAGAGATGGAGATAATTGAAAAGAGATATGGAAATTCTAAGAAAGAACTAAGCTAGGCATCCTGGTCTTCGCCTGTAATCCCAGAGGACAGCCTTGGCAAGTAGTGAGACTCTCATCAACCTAATGAGACTCTGATTCAAAATAAAAATAAAATAGGGCTGGGGGTGTAGTCTGGAGGTAGAATGCCCCTGGATTTAATCACAAATACAAAA
>PVLC010024243.1:0-24867 GCA_004027655.1 Graphiurus murinus
TATGGAGGGGACAGAGCATGGAGGGGAAGTCAGGAGCAAGCCAGGATGTGCTGCAAACTTGTGCCTTCAGTACTCCCTCTTCATTTGTTACTCACAGCTTAATCCCAGGGACAGGGTTCAGGGAAGAGTGGGAATCTGGGAAGCAAGAGAGGCATTACCTTCTGGAATCCTATAGATGATTTCTCCAGGCTTCCTGAGCTGCCGCAATATATAGTCACTGTGAATGTTGATTCCCATTCCCAAAATAAACAGGAAGACACCTTGGCAAAGAAAACAGAGAAGAAGTTTAATAAGGCATCCTCATTTTGGTTCTTCACACAAGCTAATTCTTCGGGGTTTTTTTTTTTTTCTAAAGAATAAAGGGAGAAGCATTTAATTTCTTAATCTGAAAATATTACTAAGATATGATCCCAAGTTTTGGTGAAGAAAAGGTTGTGGTGTTTCCCAAACCAAAATGCTCGCATGGATGGTGATGCATGATAGGACAGATTAGAGAAGAGAGGAGAGGAGAGCAGGAGACAGCAACATTGTGGAATACTTGAATGACTAATCAAGTAAATGAAAGAATAACAGCAAGCTCTTGGCTCATTCACAAACTGGTTGTCTAACTCAACAGGCATTCTAACCTCCACTCCTCTGTTGTCCCGCACTATAGAGGCTGAACAGTTGCAAAGTGATCACATGACCTGATTCTGACAAAATATTGTAAAGGGGGAGGAGGAGTCTCCCAGGGACTTACTCAGACATCTTCTGCTTTTCTAATAAAGAGGGGCAATGGGACCAATGCCTCTACTTCCTCTCTCATTCTGCCTTGATCTTCAGATGTAATGCTTGGAGCTATAGCCAATGTGAAGCCCACGTGTAAACATTTTAAGAATGGTAGGGCATTAAGCTAGAAAGAGCCTGAGTTCTTAATAGGATCAGTAAGCAACCAAAGGAATGTGGAAGCTACCTTCTTTTGGACACTTCTTTTTATATAAAAAAAATGAACTCTGAATTGAGTTACTCTTAATCTGTTTTCTGTGCTGAAAAAAAATATGAATTCTGAATTAAGTCACTATTAATTGGTTTTCTGTGGTTTATTGATGAAAGTATTCCTGAATGATACGCCAACTTCATGAAAGTAATGTGAGCTGGATTAGAAGGCTTGGCAACTAGCAAACTGGCTTCCACCCGTGCCAGTTCACATACACAAATATTCTTACATAAAACACGGCCTACTTTATATACTGTTCACAGCTTTACTCACTTGATTTAACCTCATATCCTGGAGGTGTTTCCACATGTAGCATCCACTTCCATAGAAAAGGCCCTCGTCTTAGATGAGAGGTTTCAGGATCAGGGATGCTAAGTCCTGCATCCCAATGAGCATTATTACAGCCCAGAAACACTCACTGTCCCACCCAGAGGCCCAACGTCACTTCTCAACCAAATACATTTGTACCAATCAAAATACATCAGGCAAAAAGCAAAGTATAATTGAAACAATCAGATCAATTGTCACCTAATTTGGTATGATACAAAACAATGATTTTCCACTTTGACTAGTCAAAAGAAAAACTCCATGGGAGGGAATATTAAGCATTACATGTCTTGGAGAGGAAGTTAGGCCTTTTAGTACAATAGGAAATCATTGGTAGGCTATAAACAGGGGCAAAGTAGGATCTTATTTCTGTTTTTTACTATAACAAAAGAAATACAGAGGTTTTATGGAATATTAAACACTAATTAGCAGAAATAAGACACCTGTTCTTACCATCCAGAAATCACTGCCATTAAGGAACTTAGTGCACATCCTTTCACATTTTTACCTTACTTAATATCCAGACCATGTTCCAACTTCTTCCAATGTCCCCCGAGTGCCTCTGAGATGTGGTTTGTGCAAACCAAAGCCCAATATAGGGGCACATCTCACACCTGGCTGTTATATCCTTTAAGGCACATTTCATCTAGCCCAAATTCCTATTTTTTTTTCTTTTTTTAAGACTCTCACTTGTTATGGAGATTGGACAGTTGCCCCTCAGATCGTCCCCCTTTCTCACTTCTCCATGGAGGTGTTTCACACGGCTCTATCTACACATACACTGTATTTCCTATGAACTTGCAGAAGCCATTTTCTTGTGAGGTCAAAACCCCAGTTTAGCACACAGTAAGGCACGTCAATGTGTTTGTTCTCAATTGTGAGGACTTTTTCTTGAATTTCATTTTTTGTTTTAATTAAGTAATGAAGTGTTGTCATTCAAAGGACAAAACTATATTGAAAGAAAAACTCTGCCTACCCACCCCTAATCTTTTTACCCCAAGACATTTTGGGGAACTTTTATATTTCCAATATTTTTCCTCCCTGTTACAGACACACATGCACGCACACATTTTCCTTCTATCCCATTTCTACATTGAAGAGTAGCGAACTATACACATTGTTCACACCTTCATTTTTCTAAAGCCACATATCCTGGAGGTATATATGCATAAGTACAGGAGATCTTTTTTGTTTTGTTTTGTTTTTATTTTTTGTTTTGTTTCATAGTTTGTATTGCCATAGAAGACTCTGTTGTACACATGTACCGGTATTCATGCGACGAATCCTCTGGTCAATCATGGGTTTGAATGTTCACTCTGACTGCTATGTGAAGAATGTGTGGGTTGTTGAAGGACATGGTGAAGGTAGGAAATTCAGTGTAGAGGTTATTATGGAGATCTGGGCAATAGGTAACTGTGGCTTAGACTAGGCTGAAGTCATTGCAGTTAGGAGTTGGGGAGAACATGATTGGCCCGTGTTCTGGAGATAGACCCAGAAATATTAAACTGATGGGCAGAATGTGATGTGTGATACTAAGAGGAATTAAGGATAATCTATTTTTCCTTTTATTTTTTTTAATTGATCTGAAATAGTGTACAAAGAAGTGAACCTTCCTGGACCTTAACTCTTCTTACGAAAAATGGAAAACAAATTCAGTGGTCAATGTCTTCAATTCTTTTACATAAAATGTTCAGGAAAAGCCTTTTTGAGGAGACTTAAGTAAAAATCCCTGGAGCAAGAATGTTCTAGGGAGAAACAGACAGACAGACATGTACAAAGCTCTGAGCAGGGCAATCTTGACAATTTTCAGCACAGCAAGAAAGCCACTGAGGCTAGCACAGGACATGAGGTGGAGACACACAGGAATGGGGTTGGGAAATTGGAAACACCAAGATCATCTGGGATTCACAGGCAGTCAGGAGTTTGCATTTTGTCTTGATAGCAGTAGAAAGCTATTAAACAGTTTTGAGACGGGAAATGGCATGACATACTTTAAAATAAGCTTTATGGCTACCATATAGAGAAAAAAAACAGGGTAGGCATGTGAGAGGAGGAGAATGGGATCACTAAGAGGTGCCACCATAGGATAGACAGGTAGTGGTGATTGACACCATGGGAAGGGGTGCGAGGCAGTCAGAATCACTTACCCAAGCCAAACCGTATATCTGTGTACCACTCTTCAGGGTATTCTGCGCAGTAAATCAGATAGTGGGCTTGAAGTAATCCATTTCCAGTGCAGAAGAGAATTCCTCTGAAAAGGAGCACAGCTGGAAATGGTCTCCCTCTGGTGAGCAATGAGTAAACAAATGTCCTAGGATATAAGGGTGAAAAGGTTAGGCTTCATTATCAAAAAGAAAGAAAAGTCAACAGTCAGAGGAAAATGCTTCAAACATAATGACATTAAGCCCATTGTTACAGTTTTTCCCTCCAATTTTGCAATGAAGAACATGACTATCTGGTTCTAGAGCATCATTTATACTTGTTTGTCTTTGCTTCATTAAAATCCATAGTAGCTAGTACTTAGGAAGCTGAGACAGGAGGATCACAGGTTCAAGGACAGCTTCAGCAAACAGTGAGACTCTTATCAACTTAGAAAGACCCTGTTTCAAAATAAAGAATAAAAACCAGGCTGGGGGTATAGCTTGAAAGTAGAATGCCTCTGGGTTCAATCCCCAGTACCAAAAAAAAAGAAAAAAAAAAAATCCATAGTAGCCACCATTTAGGACCTCATTTTGTTCTCAGAACAGCCTTGAAGGGTAAACACCAAAACTTAGTTAATAAACTAAGTCTTATGAGCCCAGGATTGGAGATCAGCTTTCCATAAATCTAGAAGTAAAATCTAGTTTATACAAGAACAGTTAAATCTGGTTTACCCCCAAGTTTTAGAATAGCATTTCGATAGCCACCTGACCATATAGCTTTCTGTAATATCTCTAATAGGATTAGCTACTGATATTATAGCATCCCCCCAAAAATGGGCTGCAGGATCTCTTGCGAAAAAAAGAGACTCCTCTGAACTGGGTGTGGTGGCGCACACTTGTAATCCCAGTACTTAGGAGACTGAGACAGGAGGATTGCACATTTGCGGCCAGCCTCAGCTACTTACTGAGACCGGCCACAACTTTGTGAGAATTTGATTCAAAATAAAGTATTAAAAATAGGGCTGGGGGTGTAGCTCAGAGGTAGAATGACCCTGGATTCCACACCTAGTACCATAAAAAAAAGAGACTCCTCTGAATATCAGAAATTATTAATTTAGAGGAATCTAAAAAGAAGGGCATGGAAATATATGTATCCTCAAGTAAAAATTTACCCAAGACACATTGCTAAATACTAGACCAGAAACTATATCTCTTTATAACTTTTCTTCTCTTGTAGTTCAACATAAAAGTCATATGGGAAAGTTCATAAATGTATGTGATAAATTTAATGAATAACTGTCTAATAAACACACAGATAGCTAGTAACTAAGTTAAGAAATAGAACACTGCCACCCCCTGGAGATCTCCCACATCCCCTCCCTGATCAAAGCACCCACATCACCCCAAAGGTAACCACTATCTTGATTTTTGTAACAATTATTTCCTCTCATTTCTTTTTAATTTTACAATATGAATATGCATTCTTTTTACATATACTTTTATTGATGCATTGTAATTATACATCATAATGAGGTTCAGAGTGCTGGAAACATACATGCACACAGCACTGGCATGTTTCCCTCAAGATCCCACCGCACTCCCTCTGTCTCCCCATGCAGGTTATTAAGAGTGATGTGAGCCGGGCGCGGTGGCGCACGCTTGTAATCCCAGCATTTGGGAGGCTGAGACCGGAGGATCCGGGTTCGAGGCCAGCCTCAACTACCTAGTGAGGCCCTCTGCAATTTAGTGAGACCCTGTTTCAAAATAAAGAATAAAAAATAGGGCTAGGAGGTATAGCTCGGAGGTAGAATGCCCCTGAGTTCAATCCCCGGTACCGCAAAAAAAAAAAAAAAAAAAAAAAAAAGAGTGATGTGGATAATTTCATATATATATATATATATATATCATCATATGAGCTGTTTCTCTCATCAAATCTCCTTCCCTCACAAGTCTCCCTCCCTTACTCCCCTTCCACTATTTTACTGGAATCTCTCATTTATCTAAAGTCTCTTTTATTTCCCAATTTCTCTTTAGCTTCCATATATGAGAGAAAACATACAATCCTTCATTTTCTGAGACTGGTTAATCTCACTTGGCGTAATATTCTCTAATTCCATCCATTTCCCCGCAAATGACTAATTTTGTTCTTCTTATGGCTGAATAAAATTCCATAGTATGGATATCTATTCATCTGTTGATGGACACCTAGGTTGGTTCCATAATTTGGCTATTGTGAATTGTGCTGCTATAAACATGGATATGCATGTGTCACTATAATAGTCTAACTTCAATCCCTTTGGAAAGATGCTGAGGAGTGACATACTTGGGTCATACGGTGGTTCCTTTCCCAAGCTTCTGATCTCCATAGTGGCTGAACTAATTTGCAATAACATCAAGAGTGTATAAGGCTCCTATTTCCCCCTCACCCTTGTTAGCATTTATTATTGTTTGTATTCTTGATGATTGCTGTTCTAACTGGCATTAGTATCCATTCTTAAAACATAGTTTAATTTGCTCACTTTTAATTCCATATGAATGAAACCATGTTATATGATTCCAAGAGTATTTTTTAACATCTTGTTCTTTAATATGTTGTTATGTTTTTGAGATTTAACCATGTTGCATATAAATCTATTTCATTTACTTTCAATGTTTTATATTATTCTCATGTGTGAGTACACCACTTTTGTTTATCTATCTCACTCTATTTTACTTTGATTGGTATTTGAGTTGTTTCCACTTTGAGATTATTTTGTTATAATTCCCAACTTCCTTGTTATTTTAATTATTTTTCTTTTTACATTTAAGCCTTTGATACATCTAGGGTTTATTTTGTTATAAGAAGACAGATAAGAATCTCACATAATTTTTTCCGGTGCTAATAATTTACTAAATATCCCTCTCCCAGTAATATGCATTGCCACTGGTATTATACATTAAATTATCATATGCATTAGTTCTTCTTCGGGATTTTTGGTTCTGTTCCATTGACCTATTTATTGATAGAACCATACTCTTAATTCTTGTAGTTTGTTTTGTGTGTGCATTTTAATCATATAGAATAATGGATTTCATTGTGGCATATTTGTACATGCAAATAAATACTTTGATCATATTCACCCTCTGGCCACATTACCCTTCCTTTTTCTTGTTCTCTCCTCTCCCTGATCCCTTTTCTCTTCTCTAACAGTCTTTCTGTTACTTTCAGTTCATCTTTATTTCTTCCTAAGTTCTGAATATGAATGAAAATGTGGTACTCTTCTTTCTGATTTTGGCTTATTTTATTTAACATTATGATCTCCAGTTCTAACCATTTTTCTCCTATTCTAACCACATTCCAAATGGCATGTTCTTCTTCTTGACTGAAGAATGCTCCATTTTGCATATATACACATTTTCCTTATCTATTGATTTGTTAGATACTTAGGCTGATTCTATAGCTTGTCTGTTGTGAATTGTGCCACAATAAACATAGAAATGCAGGTATCTATATAGTACACTGGCTTTAATTCCTTCTGGTACATACTAGGAGTAGTACAGCTAGATCATAAGTAGTTCAATTTTAGTTTTTTGAGGAACCCCCATACTAATTTCCATAATGGCTACAATAATTTACATTCCTACCAACAGTGTGTAAGTGTTCCATTTCCCCTCCCAAGTATTGGAATTACAAGCATGTGTCACCACACCTGGCTTTCAATGTGGTTTTGATTTACACTCCCTGATAGCTAAAGATGCTGAATATTTTTTCATATAATTATTGGCCATTTGTACTTCTTTTGAGAAGTATCTGTTCCGTTCATTGACCATTTATTGATTAGGTTGTATGGTTGGGTGGGAGGCAGAATGGTTGATTGGTTGGTGTTAAGTTTTCTGAGTTCTTTATATAACCTGGATATTAGCCATCTGTTAGAAGAGTAGCTGACAAAGATTATCTTCCATTCTGTAGGCTATTTCTTCTGTTAATTTTCCTTTGCTGTGCAGAAACTTTTTTAATTTAATGCAATCCATTTGTTGGTTCTTACCATTATTTCCTGAGTTACTGGAGACCTATCAGGAAGTAGTGTCTATGTCTTGAAATGCTTCCTTTTGGTTTTTTTTTTTCTATCAGTTTCAAATGTTTGGATCACTTGGAGTGGCAGTGCACAACTTTAATCCGAACTACTTGGGAGGCTGAGGCAGGAGGATAATAAGTTTAAGGCCAGCCTCAGCAACTTAGTGAGATCCACTCTGAAAATAAAAAATAAATAGAACTAAAAATAAATAAATAGGGCTGGAACTATAGTTTATTGGTAGATGACCCTTGGGTTTAATCCCCAGTACCACACACAATAATAATAATAATAGTAAGTAGAAGAAGAAGAAGATGAAAAAGAAGAAGAAGAAGAAGAAGAAGAAGAAGAAGAAGAAGAAGAAATTATAGGATCTTACATATTTAGGTCTTTTATCCACTTTGTACAGGGTAAAAGATAGGAATGTAGTTTCAATCTTCTAAATGTAGATATTCCATTTTCCCAGCATCATTTGTTAAAGAGGCTCTTTTTTCCAATATATGTTTTTGGTACCTTTGTCAAGAATCAGATGACTATAGTTGTGTGGGTTTGTCTCCATGTCCATTCCATTGGCTATTGGTCTACATGTCTTTTTATACCAGTACCATGCTGGTTTTGTTACTACGTTTTTGTAGTATATTTTTAAGTCAGTTATTGTGATGTCTCCAAGCTTTGCTCTTTTTGCTCAGATTTGCTTATTCCAGTTCTGTGAAGAATGTCAGTGGTATTTTGATCAGGAATGCATTGAATCTGTAGATTGCTTTAGATAACTTAGCCTTTTAACAATATAAATTCTGTCTATCCATGAATATGGTCTTTCCACCTTGTAGTGTCTTCTTCAATTTCTTTCTTCAGTGTCCTCTAATTTTCATTGTCAAGGTCTTTCACCTACTTGGTTAGGTTTTCTTCATAAGCATTTAATTATTTTTTTAGCTATTGTGAATAAAATTTTTTCTGATTTCTTTCTCTGTGGGTTTGTTATTGATATATAGAAAATATATTTTTATATATTGATTTTATATCTTTTTTCTTTTTCTAACTTTATCAGATCTAAAAAAGTCTTCTGATGGAGACTTTAGGGTCTTCTAAGTATCAGATCATATCATCTTCAAATAGAAATAATTTGACTTCTTCCTCTCTATTTATATCCTTTTTATTTCTTTCTCTTAGCTTATTGCTCTTGCTAAAATTTCAAATACTCTTATCACTCCTTATTGAATAGGAGTGGTGAGAGTGGATATTCATGCATTATTCCTGATTTTAGGGGAAATGTTCTCAGTTTTCTCCCATTCACTCATGGTTATGAGTGTTTTGTCCATAGCCTTTTATGTTGAGGTAAGTAGCTTCATACCTGGTTGCTTCAGGATTTCTATCATAAAGGATAGTGAATTGTGTCAAAGGCTTTTTCTGTACCTATTGAAATGATTCTGCAATTTTTTCATCCTTGATTGCATATAAGAGATGTACTGTGTTTATTGATTTGAATATGTTGAACCATCCTTGAATTCCTTAAATGAAAGCAACTTGATCATGGTGTATGATCTTTGTAATGTACTGTTGAATTCAATTTGTAAATATTTTATTGAGGATTTTTGAATCTGTGTTTATCAAGGGTTTTGATCTGTACTCTTTTATTGTTGTTGTGTTCCTTCCCTTTCTATTTCATGGGACAGTTTGAAGAGTATTAGTATTAATTGTTCTTTAAAGGTGGGTAAAATTCAGAAATAAATCTGGTACTTGTTATTTGTTGTTTTTCTTGTTGTTGTTGTTGTTAGGAAGCATTTTATTACTGATTAATCTCACGGTTTGTTATTGATCTGTTCAGTTGTTCTATATTCTCTTGATTCAATTTTGGTAGATAATACATGTCTAGAAGTTTATTTCTTCTAGATATTCCAATTTATTGAAGTACAAGTTTGTTTTCAAAATAGTCCACAATGGTCCTTGAGATTTCAGTGGTATCTGTTATAATAACCCTTTTTCATCTCTAATTTTATTAATTTGGGTCTTCTGTCTTGCTTTTGGTTTGCTTGGCTAAGAACTTATCAATTTTGCTTATCTTTTCAAAGAACCAATTCTGTATTTTGACTCTCTATATTGTTCTTTTACTCTCCATTTTATTAACTTAAGCTCTGATCTTCATTATTTCTTTTCTTCTACTTATATTGTTCTTTTACTCTCTATTTTATTAATTTAAGCTCTGATCTTCATTATTTCTTTTCTTCTACTGGTTATAGTTTTGTTTTGTTTTGTTTTTTAATGTCTTAGTCCTGGGTGGGGCTATTCCTTCATTATATTATTGAAGGTTTTCAAATTATTCTTGATTAATTGTTAATGTGAACTTTAAAACCAACTTGTAGTACACTAATCTACTCCTCACATTTTGGAAATACTCTTAAATTTAAAAATTAGTTTAGAGAGTAAAAATGCTGGAAGTACCTCCCAGACTTCATAAGATCAAGAAAAAATAACCCCCGAAATGTCAAAAGTGATTTTTTTCAGAATTCTAGATATTAACCAAAGACTAGTAGCAACACAGGGGCTACTACCCTGAGTATTATCTTCTTCTATTTCTTAAGCTCACTTCAAGGGACACTGACCAGAGCCTTGACTTTAGTCCTAACTCAGTCCACTGTGACAGACACATTCCTCAGGAAAATATGACTCACAGGCTAAGATCAGTAGACTTTGGAGAAGTACAGCCACTAAGAAATAATCAATAATACAAAATACAAATAGCATATGTAATAAATAAAGAATTAACAATATATACTGGATAAAAAGGGCACAAGAGAACAATTTAATGTAAGTCAAATAAGGACTAAAAGAAATGTTTCCTTCAAAGGCAGGGAAAAAAATCACTTAAAAAGAACTAAGTGAGCCGGGCATGGTGGGACACTCTTATAATCCCAGTATTTGGAGAGCTGAGACAGGAGGATTGCAGGTTCTTGGCCAGAGCCTCAGGTACTTAGTGAGGCCTTCTGCAACTTAGTGAGACCCTGTTTCAAAATAAAAAATAAAAAATAGGGCTGGGTCCAATCTCCAGTACCACAAAAAGAAAAAAAAACCTAAGTGAAAATATAAGATATGAAAAATACAATAAAGAAGACAATATTTAGAATAAATATCAAATGATATTGAGCAGACAGTTCACAAAATAATTAGTGGCTGAAGATTTAAGATGGTATACAGGAAAAATGACCCATCGGCAGTTCGTTTTTAGATTCAAAAGTTTTTTATGGTTGGGAAAAATCTTTTTAGGTCACAGAAATTGAATCAGAAAAGACAGCACATTAATATTCAACATTTTCATTTTGGAGAGATGAGCAAAGGAGGCTTATGTTACAAGGTAAATTAAGTGAGGACTATAATACATATATTCACACACACACATACACACACCAAGGATACCACACTGGTTTTAACACTTAGAGACAAAATGATAGATTTTTAGAGGTAAATCTTCTTATTAAATTCCTTTAATTTTACATATGAGAAAGCTAGGGCCCAAAGATGTTAGATAAGGTGTCCAGAATTAGAAAGCCAATCAGTAATGGGGTAAAAACAACATGTAGGTCTTATGATAAGCCCAGTTCTCTACACTAAACCTTTCCAATTACTCCTGAATTGATATTTTCAAAAGATGTACTGTCACAATATGTGAATGAGTGACACATACATAAAAGAGGTTCTATAGTAAGTAAATTTGGGATCTGTTGCATCAAACACAACCTAACATATTTATTTACTGTGTTTATTTATTCTTAAGCATATAGTGACTCTCTTAAAAGGACATCCCTGTGTGCCCCATTCATCATAGAACTAGGGCTCAACTCTGAAAGGCATTTGCCAAAATGTCACTGATAATCTTATACACATCATTGGATCCTTTGTTTGGGGATGGGGGTTGGGTACTGGATACTGAAACTTTGAGAACTGTTATGGTTTGAACCACTCCCCTCAAATTTCATGTTTTGGAAATTTAACTCACAAATTAATTTGTTAATTGCATTTGGAGGAGAGACTTTTGGGATATGGTTAATTTAATGGATAAATAAATCTGTTCATGGATTAGTAGGCTATCAAAAGAGTAGCTTTATTATAAAAGCAGCTGTCTGGCACATGTGTTCTGTCTTTCCATGTGATGCCTCTCTGCCGTGTTATGATAGAAAAGAGAAGGCTATTTTAGTCAGCATTTTCATCACTATGACCACAATGCCTGACAAGCACAACTTGTGAAGGAAAGGTCTGTTTGATACTCACAGTTTTAGAGGTCAATCATGATTAGCCATCTCCAAGGAAGGAACTGTGGTAGCAGTACAGAAAGCAGAGAGCCAGAGGAGGGGGCCAGGAACAAATATATTGCCCAAGTCCATGCCCTCAGTTATCCACCTCCTCCAGCAATGTCCCACATCTGAACCTGGCTGCACTGTCTAACACATGAGTTTCTTTAGGGGGCCTTTTATATTCAAAATATAACAAAGGTCCTTAACAGATGCTAAACAGATACTAGTACCATGCTCTCAAACTTCCTAGACTCCAGAACTACGACCTGCATAAACTTTTATTCTTTATAAAGTACTCAGTCTCAGGTATTTTGTTATAGCCACAGAAAATGAAATAAAACAAGAACTGATACTTGATTTTTCAGATTTCATATTCATTACACACACACACACACACACACACACACACACACACCAGTCAATCTCACACATCTCCAAGCATTCACTCAATCATTTGCAGACAACAAAGAACAGACAAGGTCTAGAGACTGTCACAGATAATCACAGTTGCATTTTGGATATGGACTCCTAGCTTCAAAACCTGAGAGATTTATCTTAGCTCGTCTCATCAAAAGCAGACAGCCTGAGCTTCAGGTCAGAGAACTTGACCTGGAAATAAATGATAATTCCTTCCCTGCCTTACCTGGAAATAAATGATAATTCCTTCCCTGTCACCTCTCAAAACTGCTGTCAGGATCAAATCAGACAATCTACATAGAAGCACATTTTAAACTGTAGATTAATCAGAAACAGGACATAGACAGGTGTTCCATTGCAAGTGGGCCAAGTTTTATAGGCTTAAAATACCATCTTGAGAAACTGCACTTTTCCTTTAACAGAAGTCCACATCTTTCCTCTCTTGGCTTGAACACTACTGATCCTAGTGGAACAGGGAGGCTGCCCATATATGCTCCAGAAGCTGAGCCTTCTCACCCCTACCCTTCAGTCTCCTGGCCAGTTGCTGGATCCTTAAAGAGCTGGAGAGGATAGAGAGATCAGCTTCCTGTGTGACTTCCTTAGAAACTAAAGCTCCCAGTTGCCTCCTCCTTATATCTGGACTCAGGACCCTAGGTCACCTGCAGAACTCCTCTAACCCCACTCAGTCACAACAGTGCCTACCACTCATTTTGTTGAGTAAACAATTATCTCCTTGCTTCTCACCTTCAAAATGCAAACACACTGAAAAAAGAAGAGTAGATTGTGTCTCTAATACTGGAGTGTGCATAAGCAAACTAGATTCAGGCTTTTTCCTCCCAAGGGAAACAGGACAGAGTGAAGATAAAGTAGAAAGAGCAAGGACTTATTGGTCAAAAAGGCCTTGGTTGAAGGAGTCTACTACTTCATAACTCCACGATCTTGGACAAATTTCTGTATCTGTAAACTGGGATTACTCATAACTACCTCACTGAGTTATCATAGACATTAAATAATATGATGCAAGAAAAAGTATCTGACCTAGGCCTGTTGGTAAATCATTATTTCTGCTCATATTCACATTCCATGAGAGCTTTGGGGGTCCAAAGGACCATGTCTTAATCAGGGTTGGTTCACTACTATACAAAACAACTGCAAAATATCCAAGGTCCAACGTACTACAAGCTCATTTCTTGCTCCTGACACAACACAGTACTGTGCAGGGTGGAATCCTGGGCTCCACAGTCATTCAGGACCCAAACTCTTCCAGGGGATCTTCAACATCTGGCCTGCAGATGAAAGAAGAGCGTGTGGAGGATTGTGTAAGTGTTCCTAAGGGCCAAGCTTCAGACTAGAAGAGGCATAAAGTCTTGCCTCTTTCCTCTGGTCCCACCCAATTGCAATTGAGACTGGGAAACAGCTCATTGGGTTTCCCAGCAGGAAATGGAAGAGAAGTTTGGTGAGAATATAGCATAGGCAGAAGGCTCTAGAAAGCCAGAAGTCCTGGTGCACAAGTAAAGTTCCTCTCATCCAAAGGACAGTTGTTGAGAGCTGGAAGTAATTCAAAATAAGTACGTCTCAATGTAGAAAATGAGGAAGAAAGTCAATTAGCCAAAGAGACTGCAAATCAGTGCTGCAGAGTTAGTTGTAGGTGAATTTCCCCTTTGGATCACACACCCTGCTACAACCTAAGACTCTATTTCCCTTGTACAGGGTCACATATCTTTAATCCCCCCCTCCTCCACTTATAATGTCAAATTTAATTCTTTTATGTTTATTCTGATACAGAGACTGATAAGTACTCTGTAGATTAAAGTTTTCTGTCATTGCTAAGTAAATATTCTTTGGGGAGACTCTTATTATAAAGGGTTAACGGAAATTGCAAATCCAAATTAAATCAAAAGAAAAAACTTTGAAATTACACACCTTGCATAGATCAACTCATATTTAACTAAGTCTTCCTCAAATATAAATGCTACTCCTAAGATTATCAATCCAATTGAAGACTTTTTACTATATGAAATTTTAGACTTCATTGTCAATCAAAATAAATTCAAACTCTATATATAAATACAAAATCTCCATGTTTTATATTTAGCTGTTCTACATAGTAATAACTCCTTCCTTGACCCCATATTCTTTTTTAACCACTAACCCACTCTTCTTCTTTCCTTTATAGCAAATTTCCTCCAAAGAGTTGTCTACATTTACCATTTCTGGGTTTTTTGGTTTTTTGGTTTTGGGTTTTTTTTTTTTCCTCTTCTTTTCTTCTCTCCACCCCCAGAGGAACAGATTTTGGTGAGACAGACACCAGCACAGTTGCGGAGTTGGGAGTCAATGTCAGCTCTCTTCCTCCTTGACAAGTCAATCACTCCCTCCTGGTGGAAACACTTTCTTCACTCAGCTTCCAGCACACCACACTCTCTTGGTCCTGCTGCATCATTAACTTTTTCCTCATTGTCCTTTGCTGATTTCTTCTCATCCTACTAACCTCTGAATATTGAGGTGTCCCTAGAGCTCAGGACTTTCTTCTGCTTTATTTACAGTCATTTTCTATGTGATAACATCTAGTCTCATCTTGTTAAATATTATCGCTAGCTGGACGTGATGACCCACACCTGCCATCCTAGTACTTGGGAGGCTAAGACAGGAGGATCACAGGTTTGAGGTCAGCCTGAAAAACCTAGCAAGGTCCTCAGCAACTTAGTGAGACTCTGTTTCAAAATAAAAATAGGGCTGAGGGTGCAGCTCAGAGGTAGAACAACCCTAGGTTCAATCACTGTTTTATATATATACATATATATATATATATTTCATTGCTATGATCTGAATGTGATGGAAACTTATTCCCCAATGTAATAGTGTTGGGAAGTGGGGTCTTTTAGGAGGTGTTTAGGTCACAAGGTCTCCACCTTTATAAATGGATTGATGCCACTGTAAAAGGGCAACAAGAAGACCCTCATCAGATGCCAGTGCCTTGATCTTAGACTTTCCAGCCTTTGGCATTATGAAAAATAAAGTTATATTCATTATAAACCACCTAATCTGTTGTGTTACTACAGTAGCATAAAACATGCTAAGACAATTTACCTATCAAATAACAACTCCAAATTATATCACCAGAAGGATGTCTGCAATCCTTGAACTCAGTCTCATATAACCAATTCCCTTGCTAGACTTCTAGTTTAATAAAGGTTTCAATTTTCAATTTTTCTTTTTTTTTTCCTTTTTTTTTGGGGGGGGAGGGTGATACTAGAGATTGAACCCAGGGCATTTTACCTGCAAGCTGCATCCCCAGCCAGCCCTTTTAATGTTTTATTTTGAAACAGGGTCACACTAAATTGTGATCTTTGGGTATTTGTGGTCATAGCAGTGAGGATTCTGACTGAAACAGCATAGAAGAATAAAAGATCTAAATCCAAAGCAATTTGGAGCAAAACAACAACACTGAAAGCACCCCAATACCCAACTTAAAATTACACTACAAAGCCATACCAACAAAAACAGCATGGTACTGGCATAAAAACAGACAGGCAGAGGCAGACCATTGAAAAAGAATAGACAACACAGAGACAACCCCACACAGCTACAGTCATCTGGTTCTTGACAAAGACCCCAAAACATATATCAGAGAAAAGACAGTCTTTTTAACAATTAGTGGTGGAGAAACACTATATCCATGTGTAGAAGAATGAAACTGGATCACTATCTCTCACCTTGCACGAAAATCAACTCAAAATTGGTTGAAGACCTAGAAATTAGACCAGAACCTTTGCAACTTCTAGAAAAAAACACAGGAGTCACACTCTCGTATATAAGCACAAGCAATGACTTTCTCAAAAGCTCAGGAAATAGTTCCAAGAATTAATAAATGGGATAGCATGAAATTAAGGAGCTTCTTCACAGGAAAGGAAACAATTAGTAGCATGAAGAGAGAGTCTACAGAATGAGAGAAAAATTTTGCCAGATACTCTTCCAACAGAGGATTAATATCCAGAATTTTCAAAAAATAAATCAACAAACAAAAGTCCCCAAGTAATTCAACCAATAAAAGGCCAGATGAACTAAACAGATATTTCTCAAAAGCAGAGTACAAATGGGTGACAAGAATGTGAAAAAATGTCCAATGTCTTTAGCAATCAGAGAAATGAAAATCAAAACAATATTAAGATTCCATCCCACTTTAGTTAGAATGTTAATCAGCAAGAATGCAAATAATAACAAATACTGGAGAGAATTCAGGGGAAAAGGAACTCTAATACACTGTGGGGGCTGTAAATTAATACAATCATTATGGAAATCAGTATGGAGGTTCCTCAAAACACTAGAATATGACCCATAAATACCACTTCTTGGTATTTATCCAAAAGAATTAAAGTCATCATACTATAGTCATACATGCATATCATGTTAACAGCAGCACAATTCACAATGGCCAAGTTATGGAGCCAGCCTAGGTTCTGTGAACAGATGAATGGATAGTCTAGGTATTTTTCCTCTACCAGAGGGACAGCAAAGATCTTCTCCCATTCTGTAGGCTTCCTCTTTAGACTCTTGATGGTTTCTTTTGATAAGCAGAAACTTTTTAGTTTAATGCCATCTCATTTATTAATTCTTGTTTTAATTTCTTGAGCTTTGGAGGTCTTGTTGAGGAAGTTTCTACCTATGCCTATATGTTGGAGTGTTGAACCTATGCCCTCCTCTAGTAGCTTCAAAGTCTCTAGTCTAACTTCCAGGTATTTGATCCATCTTGAGTTGACTCCTGTGCAGGGCAACAGGTAAGGATTTAGTTCCATTTTTCTACAACTGGATAGCCAATTTTCCCAACACCATTTGTTGAAAAGGCTTTTTTCCAACATATGTATTTGGCACCTTTGTTGAAAATCAATTGGCTATAAGTGTGTGTATTTGTATCTGTATCTTCCATTCTATTTCATTGGTCGATGTGTCTGTTTTTGTACCAGTACTATGCTATTTTTATTACTATAGTAGACTTTATACTAAAATAATAATAATAATAATAATAATAATAATAATAATAATAACCCAACTGAACTAAATAGACACTTCACAAAAGAGATACAAATGGCAAATAAATACATGAAAAAATGTTCAATATCATTAGCAATCAGGGAGATACAAATCAAAACTATAATATGGCAATCATCAAGTAGTCAAAAAACAATAAATGCTGGCGAGGATGTAGGGAAATTGGAACTCTTCTACATGGCTGGTGGGATTGCGAATTAGTGTAGTCACTATGGAAATCAGTGTGGAGATTCCTCAGAAAATTGAGAATGGATCCTCCATATGACCCAGCTATACCACTCCTGGGTATATTTCCAAAAGGACTGAAATCAGAGTATTATAGTAATATATGCATAACCATGTTTATAGCAGCAAAATTCACAATAGCCAAATTATGGAACCAACCTAGGTGTCCATCAACAGATGAGTGGATTACAAAATTATGGGATATACACACAATGGAATTCTACTCAGCAATAAAGAAAAACAAAGTTATGTCATTTGTAGGAAAATGGATGGACCTGGAGAACACTGTGTTAAGTGAGATTAGCCAGTCACAGAAAGTGAAGGGTCATATGTTTTCTCTCACATGCAGAAGCTAGGGAGTAATTGGAATACCAGAGGGACATCAGATAATGGAGGAGAAACTCTATGGAGCCAGGGAGGTGGTCCAGGGGAAGAGGGGGTAAGAGGGAGGATCGATGAAGGAATCACTTTCACTGACTTTATGCATATGTGAAAATACCAATGTCAATCTCAGTATCCTGTATGGAGAAAAAAGGGGGCAGGAAATGGGGAGGGAGCCAGGGGAAAGTCCATAAATGTTGCGTGCGCGTATGCCTCTATCACTGTGAACTGCATTATGACGTGAGACTATAATGCACGGATAAAAGTATAAAATTTTTTTAAAAAGCAGATGAATACATAAAGAAAATGTGGTGTATATATACACAATGGAGTTTTACTCAGCCATAAAGAAGAATAAAATTATGTCATTTACAGGAAAATGTATGGAACTGGAGAACATCATGTTAAGCAAAATATACCAGACTCAGGAAGCCAAGAGCCGTATGTTTTTTCTCATATGTGGAAGCTACAGGGGGGAAAAGGGGATCTCGGGAAAATAGAAGGAAGATCAGAAGGGTAGAGGAAAGGTGTCAGGGGAGGGAGGAGAGGAAGGAAAGGAGAGATACATAGAAATAAAACTGACAGTTATGTTATATGCACATACAAATATGTCACAATTAATATACTATTACATATAATTATTATGCACAAATAAAAAATAATTTTAATGTTCAAATAACCCACAGGAAATAGAAAAAAAGATAAATGGAAAAAGAGAAAAACAAATATAATAAAATGTCAGATTTAATTATTAATATGTCCATAATTATGATAAATATAAATAATCCAAATAAATTAAATTAAAAGCTAGAGTTAGCTAAAACATGACCAAACAATATGTTGACTAGAAGAACCTCACTCCAAATATAACAATATAGGATGGTTGAAAGAAAAGAAAGTGGAGATGGGGGATATATCATTCAAACATTAATCAAAAGAAAGCTAAGAGAAAATTCTGAGAAGATGGTGGAATTGGACACATCAAAAATCTTTGCCACCTAGACAACTGTACTGGCAGGATCTGTCTAATATAATGGTACGATGTGACCTTAAACTAAACTGATAAATTTAAGATATATGCTATAAAACTTTGAACAAACTAACAAAAGAAAGAATTTTGGTCATTAACCCACAAAAATCATAAAATGGAATAAAAAAAACACTCATTCCAAAAGATGGAAGATAAATAAGAAATAAGAATAAATAATAGGGGCAAATGGGAACAAATAATAAGACAATACATTTAAACCAAACTATACAAATAACCCCTTAAATATGAATATTAATGTAAGAATATTAAAAATTAAAAAGCCAGAAGAAGGATGCAGAGAAAATATACCAAGTGAGTATATTTTTAATATACTTTGAACTTCACTATGATACATACCTACAATGCAGCAATCAAAGTATTTTCTTTAAATACTGGAGTGGAGAAAAAAGCAAGATCCAACTATATTCTACCTTCAAGATACACACATTAAAGTTAAAGACAAGAAGAGATTGAAAGTAAGATGTTGGAAATTATACATGTATAATATATATATTATATATATATATATATATATTAGCCCCAGTAAAAGGAAAGCTGTAGTTGTTATATGAATATCAGACAAAAGTAGATTTCAGAGCAAAAAAATATTATCAGTGATAAAGAAGCCTATTTCATCATGGAAAAAGGATCAATTCATCAAGAGGACAATGTCTATACATATAATAATAGTCTCTCAAAATACATGAAGCAGAGCCGGGCGTGGTGGTGCACGCTTGTAATCCCAGCATTCGGGAGGCTGAGACCAGAGGATTCGGGTTCGCGGCCAGCCTCAGCTACCTAGTGAGGCACTCCACAACTTAGTGAGACTCGGTTTCAAAATAAAGAATAAAAAAATAGGGTTGGGGGTATAGCTTGGAGGTAGAATGCCCCTGAGTTCAATCCCCAGTACCACAAAAAAAAATAATAATAAAATACATGAAGCAACCAAGCCAGGCGTCGTAGCGCACGCTTGTAATCCCAGCATTTGGGAGGCTGAGACTGGAGGATCCGGGTTCGTGGCCAGCCTCAGCTACTTAGTGAGGCACTCCACAACTTAGTGAGACTCTGTTTCAAAAAATAAAGAATAAAAAAATAGGGCTGGGGGTATAGCTCGGAGGTAGAATGCCCCTGGGTTCAATCCCTAGTACTGAAAAAAAAAAAAAAAAGCTCAAAATACATGAAGCAAAAACTAATAGAACTACAAGGACAAATAGACAAGTCTACAATTTTAATTGGACATGTCAATATTCCTCTCTTAATAATTGATAGAACAAGTTGATAGAAAACTGGCAGGATATAAAAGATTAGAAAAGCACTACCAATCACCTTAACCTATGAACCCCTTTAGAACACCCTTTCTAATAGCAGCATATCCATTCTTTCATGTTTACACAGAACATTTACCAAATTCAGTAAGTTTAAAAGGATTTCAGCAATATAAAGTTTGTTCCCTGTCCACAATGGAATTAAATTTGAAATTAATAAAAACACTTGGAAAATCCCTAAATATTTGGAAATGAAATAACACATGGGTAAGTGAAGAAATAAGAAGAGAAATTAAAATATTAAATGAATTAAATGGAAACAACATATCAGAATTTGTGAGGTACCATAAAACAATATTTAAGGTGAGATTCATAACAATAAGGGTTCCGTATTGGAAGAAAAAGAAGATCTCAATCTATGACCTCAATTTCCACCTTAAGAAAGTAGGAGAAGGAGAGCAAATTAAACCCAAAGTAAACAGAAGAAAAAAATAAAAAGCATGTGTGTGTGTGTATGCGTGTGTGTGTGTGGGTGGGTGGGTGGTGTGTGTGTGTGTGTGGTGTGTAGTGTATGGTGTGTGTGTGTATATATGAAACAAGAAAAGGAATAATAAAGATCATATATATAAGAAACATATATATACATATATACGACACAGAAAATCAATAAACTCAATGAAACCAAAGTCTGTTTTAGAGATCAATAAAACTGTCAAACATATCAGAAAATAAGTGAGAAATACAAATTATCATTATCAAGAATGAGAAAAGTGAGAGCCCCTCAGATTCAGATATTTAAAGGATACTTATGTGGACACTTTGCCAAGTAATACAATTTCATTGTGAGGGATAGTCAACATCTTAACTCGAAGGAGCAATAGGAAGACAATTTCAGAATCCGATGGTGCCATCGTGGCTTAGTGAGGGAGATTTAGATCTAAAGGGTGACTTCTGACATCTCCCAAAGCAATGCCTACTTATAGGATGACTTGATCTCTATTGAGATTTAGTTGCATAATCTATTTGTAAGATACTCTTTAAAATCTTGTAATATCAGTATTATTTCTTCTACCACGTGTAGTAGGAGTTAATCATTAAATGCATTAATAAAATTATAAGAAAAATGCTACTCTTCCACCTTCCCCCTCCACAAAGTGAAAAGTTTCTCAGATCTTGTTAAACTTTGGCAGATTGGCTTCACAGAAAGTTTGAACAATTCTTAGTGACACAAGGCCACAGACCAATCTAGAATTTTCTCACAGGCCCACCTACAGAGATATAACTAATATACAATTGACTGAACATATTTAAAATGTGCATGAAAATATATCACATCAAAACCTTGAACATATCCATCACTGCTAAAAGATTCTTCATACCCTTTGTCATCCCAACCTCCCATTCTTCTTCTCTCCTCAGTAAACCACTGATGCACTTTATGTCACCATATTTTATTTAAATTCCATAGGATGTTATGGAAATGGAATAATAAAAGCATGTGCTCTTTTCTTGTTTGGTTTTTTTATACCCAGAACAACTATTTTGCCGTTCATCCACATTGCAACATGCATCAGTAGTTCATTCCTGCTTATTTCTGGGTACACCACAATTTGTTTGCTCATTCACTTATTCATCAACATTTGAGTCATTTCTGGTTTGGAGCTGCAAAAAAAGGTTGCTAAAAACATTTGCATATACATATCTTTGTATAAACATATTCTTTTTTTTTTTTTTTTTTTGTCTTGGGAGAATACCAAGGAGTAGAATGTCTAGATCACATGGTAGGTGTATTTTTAACCTTTTAAGAAACTGTCAAAATGTTTTCCTAAGTGACTGCCACTTTACATCTCCATCAACAATGCATGAGAGTTCCATTTCCTATACATTCTCACCAATTTAGTCAGTCAGCCCCTTTAATTTTAGCCAACCTCGTGGATGCATAGTTATACCCCATTGTGGTTTAATTTGTGTTTCTATAATGACTAACATTGAGTATCTTTGCCATTCAGGTGTTTTCTTTGGTGAAATATCGGTTCATATAATTTTCCCATTTTTAAATGTAAGGCATAAAAGCAATTTATGAGAGAAAAAAACAGTATTTTAAACAACTGGCATTAGAACAATAGGCTATCTATATGTAAAAAAGAGAACTCTGATTTGTACTTCTAATCTTATCTAGAACATGAACTTGAAATGGACCATAGACCTAAATGTAAAATCTAAAACAATACATCTTCCAGAAGGAAATTTAAAGGAAAATCCTTGTGCCCCTAGGTAAGGCAAAGATTCCTCAGATATGATGCTAAAAGCACAAGAATAAATTTCAAAAATTAGACATCAACAAAAGTTAAACTCTCTGCTTTTATTTTTCTTTTTCCTTTCTTTTTTTTTTTTTTTTTTTTTTAGCGGTACTGGGGATTGAACTCAGGGGCATTCTATCTAGCTAGACTCTCAGCTTCATTTTTTATTCTTTATTTTGAAACAGGGTCTCACTAAGTTGCAGAAGGCCTCACTAAGTAGTTGAAGCTGGCCACAAACCCAGATCCTTTGGTCTCAGCCTCCCAAGTACTGGGATTACGAGCATGCACCACCATGCCTGGCTCAACCCTGCTTTTCAGAAGAGAGTTGGGAGAATAAAAGACAAGGTACGAACTAGAAGTAAATATTTGCCAAGTTCATATCTGACAAGATGAGTGTATCCAAAATATATAAGCAACTTTCAGAGCTTAATTACAAGAAAATAAGCAAACACTCCAGTATTTAGATTTGTTTATTAGATACGTAACTTTTGGCAAATACAGAACTTTCCCTGAGAGACTGAGGTGCAGAGGAGGTAACTTTTGAAGGATAGAGGTAAGATGATAAATTGCTGTTGAAAGAGGAAGGAAGAGAAAAGCAAGAGAGAGAAACAAACCACTCACAGAAAAGGACTTTGCAATGGTTTGTGGTCAGGAGAAATGTCAAAAGCAAAGTATCCAATTTTGTTCACAGTTACTCTAAGAATCTGTCTGGGCAACATGAAGCAAAATATAATGGGTAAATTTTGAGAATGGCCCAGAACCTGACTTAAGGCTTAGACAGTAGGATTGGATAGTATAGCATAGATACAAAAAAAGGTTTGGAATTAAGAAGTGGTCAGATATTCCAAGACTAAGTATATGGAATACATCATAGGTCACCAGATGGGCCCCTTTCCTGACAGAACATCACAATCCCACCCATAAACCTGAGAACGAACTGACACCCTTTCAGGACCAGTTCAAGTGCTGGCCTTTCCCACCTCACTCCCTCGCCCCCACCAATTCTCCACACCATAGTCACTTGTGAAATAGCTCGAATGATCGAGGCAAAATGAGGTGACCACTGTCAAACACGTAATATAATGCCCAGAACACCCAGAGCTCCATCAGTAGCGGCTTCTCCTTCCCTTCTCCCCCTCCATAACCAAATGGAAGGCAAATTGCACTGTTGGCCCCAGTTCAGAGGTTTTTAAGATTTAAAGCTCCTGTGTTGAGCTGAAACTCATGAGAGGCTTCTGGGTTGAGGACCGAAGCTTCTTCAACATCTTGGGTCTGGGCTGTGAGGTCCCCATTGCTACACGCAGCAGAGTCAAAAGTGGACTAGAGAATGCTCCCGGTTCCAGAAGCGAGCTGCTGCCAGGTTCAGGCAAGAATCAGGAGGGAGACAATTTATGTCTTCTGGGTAGTAACAAAGAAAGATTGGTGCTCTCCCTCCTGTTTTTTTCCACTGCCCCTTGCCCATTCCTCCTCGGGGAAGAGGGAGTCATCTGATTGGTCAGTTGGAGAACAAGCCCTCTCAAAGGGTATGGACAGCTCAGCCTCTGTCTTTTCAGACTAGGAACCAACTGGGAAACGCATGTGGTTATCTAGCCATTGTTGCTGAGTGTTTGGGGTACAGTATTAAAAGGCTCATATGATCCAAAACCTAAGTCACTTTCCCCCAAAACCAGTTTTATCTGTATTGAGGATGGGATTTGTCTCTAGTCACTTAATTACTGTGTCTCTCTCTTTGTTAGTTCTGAACTTGGGTAGGGCTGAAGAGGGGTGCCATATTGGGGGCCCACCAAAACCCACCCACCATCTGGCCACTGAGGTGCCAGGGTCCTCAGTGTGTTTCAGTGGCATGACTGTGTCCCCATTGGGCCCCTTTTCCATTCAGTTTACATTTTTCCCCCTGTCTGGTATTCTTCCGCTGACATTGACACCACCCAGGTTCCACCCCAGAAACAGTGGTAGGTACATAGTTCCAGTTCTTTCCTGCCTTACCCCCGAGGGCAAGCACCAGGTTTTGTACTTCTTTCATGTCTCTTGAAAGACTTAGCATGGTTCCCAACATGCAGAACTCATACAGATCAGAAGTCCCGAGTTCAAGTCCTGCTCCTGCCTCGCTTGCTATGCAGCTTGGTACATGTCACTTTCCCGATCCACACCTCCGCTTCCACATTTGTTCATGCTTTTTCAGTGACGTTAAGTTTGATTTAAAAAGAGCAAGCAAAGCCGGGCGTGGTGGCGCACACTTGTAATCCCAGCATTTGGGAGGCTGAGACTGGAGGATCCGGGTTCGCGGCCAACCTCAGCTACCTAGTGAGGCACTCCGCAACTTAGTGAGACCCGGTTTCAAAATAAAGAAAAAAAAATAGGGCTGGGGGTGTAGCTCAGAGGTAGAATGCCCCTGAATTCAATCCCCAGTACCGCAAAAAA